>JARQOC010000008.1:139887943-140089901 GCA_033576535.1 Allobates femoralis | reverse complement strand
GCAGTGAAATTGCACAAAAGTGCAATTTCATGATTGTTATGGTAAAACTAATGAAAATGTCTGTAAAGCCTATGTTCGATACAAACACCAAACTTTAAAGCTTGGTTCGCTCATCCCTTCTGTTTATGTGTGCAAACAAATGAAGGGACTGTCAAGCAGGGAATTTTAATATATGTCCACAACTGTTGGTGGGTATGGGCCATGGAAAAGCTGACAGGCTCACTTTAATAATCCACAATATTAGAAATGAAACAGCAATGAAACTGTGGATAAATAGGAGTGCACATAAAGTTTTATCTAATAAAAATTAAAGATAAATTACTGAATTCACACAATGACACACAACCAGTTTTGATTGCTTAAGTGGCTGCTGCAAAATCCACAAACCGCATGAACCAATAATCAAAGACAATGGATATACAAGTGGACGTAGACTGTGCTGCCAACAGAAAGAAAAGCAAAGTAGGGTATATTCCAAAGTGGTGGTCTTTATTCATCCGACACATTTCAGAGTGTATTTCTCACATCTTTCTCAGGGAACCAACTGTTTCACGCTGGGTGGTAGAGCACTTGTAGAAGCGCCAATCGGCGCGAAACACGGTCCACTGCTCCTGTTCGTCTCCCTCCCTTCACAGCATGTAACTGCTAAACCCCATTAATAGAAGACCTTGATCATCCCCTGGTGAATGTCGCTGTTTCATTTCTGATATTGTGGATTTCCATTTCTGGATGTTTTCCAAGGTGTGCAACCCAAGAGTGAATGTGCCCTTTTGACCACATGTGTGGTACCAGGTCTGGCGATATATTGTAGATCCCAAGGTGCCCAGCTTACTCTTTGTTCCTTTTAATAACAATAGATTAAAAAAAACAGCAAGTTTAACACAAAGTGTCCAGAAATAAGGTCCTATTTTTTTTATTTTACTGAAAATTCAGATCATGTTTTGAGAAAAATCAAACATGCAAGTCCAAGACAAAACAAAGATAATCGTTTAAAAGCCCAAGTCAAAGCAAAAGCCGAATTTCAGGTTGAGTTAAAACAATAATTCATTTTCATTATAGATGAGGGCATCTAAAATGTGTAGGCAGTAAATTACATTACAGAAGCAGGTTCTCCATTAGCTGTGAGAAATAACGGCAACTTGATGTTGGGATTCTAAACTGTGGGACATTAATGAAATTCACTTAAGGGGTAGAGAAGCCAGTGACATATTTATAGCGGTTAAGTAGATGAAAACTAAATGAGCTTTTAAAAAATTTAACACATGGCGGTTCTATGTTGTGTTACTCAGTAATGGGACTAGTGGTCGCTAAATTAATGTGAGTAATAGGAAATTACCCAAAGTTACCAGCCATTGACTAAAAATGAAATCATTAATAGTATCATTTAACGCCTTATGCACATGTCATGGAGTCATGTTAGAAGGTTGTGCAATAGCAACTATTGTCTCGGTAGTTGTGTGCTCAATGTAATAGGTGTAAAGCGACAGTCACACATCCATGTGACAAATCTGAATACCTTGCCTCTTCTATAACACTGCAACGACCATGGTCGAGAGGCATGCAAAAAGAATATTCTGCAGGTTTGTAGCTATTCTTGGGAAAACGCTCAACCTGACAGCCCCGGACAAAACAGAACCAAAGGGCAAATATGAAATAAAAGCAACCGCCACTCCTTCAGCACCGGGCATCCGGGAACCAGTCCGATTTTGTGTAGATCCAGCACGATCCGGCGCCCATAGACTCTATGGTACAGGGCGGATCGTGAGGATCCCATTTTGTCCGATTTTTGCCCCAGACACAAAAAATGCTGAAAGCTCCAATTTTGTGTCCGGGTCAAAAAACAAAATCCCCCGGATCCAGCCGGACAGGAAGCAAAACAGATGGCAAATAGCTGCCATTCGGCCCCATCAGGCGCCATAGAGATATAATAGGGGCCAAATCGGAACCGGAGCTGTCCGGTTCATACTGGACAGCCCCGGATCCCAAAAATCGTGGTGTGAAGCCGGCCTTACCTCTTTGTAATCATTAGAATTGTACTGACCTGGAGAACCATGTTACCAGGAAACGATTATAAAAATATGCCATAAAAAATGAACAAATAAAAAAGCATTTTTGCACTTTCTTTCACAATTTTGCTGCACTTGAGTTTTTCAGTATATCGCATGGTAAAATGGATGATTCAAATGTACATCTTGTCTCACAGAACACAAGCTTATATACTATCTTAAATAAAAAAAACATCCTTCTGAAATGTTAACTTGGTTTACTATAGTAGAATAGCATGCTAGGGGCATAATGTGAAGTTCAAAATGCTGCCTTAGATTAATATTTCACATTATTTCAGAAAATAATTTATATTTTCATTTGCAGCATTCTTATGGTTAAAAAATGTTTTCCAGGCTTGCCCTCAAATTAATGTGGCGCCCCTGCGGGTATTAGCCACAGTATAAGATCATAATAGTTGCACTCACTTAGAAAGCCATGCCACTGCACTACCACCTTTGGCCAGTAGGGGGAGCTCCAGAGACACCAGAGACTTCCCTAGAGATAAAACACTGATCTGAGGTAAATTTTCAGACAGTTGGAGCCAGGAGCTCAGAGTGACAGGAGCTGCATTGAGTTCCTGAGGACTGGCTGACAATTTCCAGGGCCAAGCCATCGGTCTGAGGAGGAGAAAACTGATAAGAGGAACACTTTCAGAATAGGGTAGCATCATTATCTACCCTAGATAAAAAGCGCAGATACGGATACCGGATCCGTGGCTGCATTAGTTATATACAATACAGCAACCGGAAAAACGTGAGGTAACAACAAGCTTCACAGGGCCAGACACAGCAACATACTAAGAGTTCAGCAGTACTCCCGGAGGGGGTAAGCAGAGAGAGACAAAGGACTCAAGTTGCCTGTTGAGTGGGACCCAGAGAGGACAGATTTGGGCCGGCAGCGAGTTCACACACGGCAGCAGGGCCACATAGACAGCGCAAGCAGGAGGTAAAGGACCCGGTGGGGCCTGAGCAACTGAACCCCTATTGCAGACTCCGGAGACGGGACTTGTTGTATTATAGTTTGGTTGAAAGTAAACCAGTTAAACCTCATCTGTGCCTCAGCCTCTGATTTAACAGCTACCATCTATCCAGGATTGGGACCATCACCGCTGAGAGAATTTGCTGTGAATCAAGTAAGTGTCTGTGCCCTTAACATCTCCTCACCATACTTCCATCTTCATCCATCATTAACTTTAACATCACCTGTCCAGGGGACCCTACAGCCCTACCTGGAAAAGGGCTATACCATCTCAGCTGCCTCTCACCATCATCCCCTGGCCAGGAAAAGGCAGCGGTGGCCATATATAGCCACATTATTCCGGGTGGCGTCACGACAATAACATCTACAAACTTTATAAATTATATAAACTTCTAAATCCCCTGTAAATACCCCCTTTTAGGAGTGTGCCAGCCTGGGGCCACGGCCTGGGTCCAGCCACCAGTGACTCCCCCAAGGAAAGGGACCCTGCGCCGGGTATCCCGGTCCCCTAAGCTGGGCGGCACACCTTGTTGACAATGCAATGAGTCTGCTTGTTTGGTGCTGTGCTTAGATGTTGGAGGTCCAACTTTGTATTTTGGCTTTCAATAAGATTTTAAGTTCCAGAATATCTCTCTCCCATCAGTACCGCATTACAAAAGGTTTGCCCTTTGTATTGATGGTAATGTTGACAACATGAAGACTTGATTTAAGGTCACATGATGTGGGGTTCGTGTCACCTACCTGTGCCTAAACACTTCTGCAGTCCTGATCACATTACAATGGATATGAAAATAGTAGTTTTGAAAGGTAACTTCAAACCCCAACGAATTAGGAAAGTCTGGGAATCTAAACTGATGATAATTGAGGAAACTTCAAATCTTGGACCAACCACTAATAAAAAGACAATAAAGCTATCACATATCTTATCTCTGAACTCTGATATTTACTGCCCCAGATGTTCTTCCCCCTCTCAACATAAACCATTATGCTCTGCTTAGTCAACCCTGCATATGTGTATATATGTGTGTGTTCAGAATTCATGTCATTTTGAAGCCTGAAGAAGACACCTGAGTTGTCTCGAAAGCTTGCTATTATTTACCATCTTTTCAGTTAGTGATAAAAAGGTATTAACCACTGAGGACTCTCAGATTCTAATATTTTCCATTAGTGGGACATGAACTCCTGAGCTTCTGGCTTCATACTGGTCTAGTCTGCAACAATGAAAGAAAGGAGCTTTAGAATGCAAGACATATTATTACAATTCTGAATTTGTACATAGATACACTGTGGGACATTTTATAGGCTCCAGAATAACACCTTTAAATTTGCTGCATTGTCTCTTGCACAGCAAATCCAACATGCTACATTCTCTGATTGGAACTTGTCAATGTTCAATGTCTATTTAGAGTGTGGGGTGGGTGGGATCAGCTTTTAGCTCTGCTGCATGGCTAAACCTAGAAATTCTGAAATGTTGCACCAGATAATCTAAGCCATATATGGTTGGATTCAGGATCTCTTTGACTACATCATGCTGTTCTCATTTGATGGAGGAAAAACCTGTTGACAGATTCCCTGTAAAGATGTGATCTGACTCACAGTGCTACTACTACTGCACAGTATGGTTCCACTATGCCTTAGGCTAGGGTCTGATTTGCGTTAAGCCCTCCGCCTGCCGGACACGCTTAAAACTTAGAAATGTTCTGGTTGAGCACATAGCATTACCGGCATGTAATGCTATGTGCTGCCTGGGTATAGTATCCCTATGGCAACCTGAAGGATTTGGCAGGCACCGGCTCCACTTACAAGCCCCGGTTATGCACTTTTGGAGAGAGCACAGGAAATGCAGCATTTTCCTGTGCGCTCTCCAAAAGTGCGTCCCAGATATCCGCTTTTGTAGAGCGCACAGGAAACACAACATTTTTCTGTGCGCTCTCCAAAAGCGCATATCCCGGATTCGTAAGTGGAGCTGGTGGCTGCACGATCCTTCAGGTTGCCATAGGCGGTGCATAGCGTTACATGCCGATAATATTAAGCACTCAGCCTGAAAATTTCTAAATTTTCAGGGCATCTGGCAGGCTGAGGGCTTAATGCAAATCAGACCCTAGCCTTACAGAGCATGGAGCACAGCTTGGTATTAGAATATGGTCCTTTACCTACTCTAGTTGCTTGTTTTTCAAGTACAAATGCTAACTATTAATTTCTTTCATTATCGTAAGTTGAAGTTGTTTTAGTGTAGTGTCTTCCTAAATTTCCCAGGCTGGTATGGGTCTGGAATGTACGAGGCAGTAAAGTAACTCCCCTGTATTTCAATTAATGCAGGATTAGGATGGCATATAATTACTGATTACAACACTGTGTCATTCATGGGGCTAAAAAAGGCAGGTAGGTATGGTTCAGGCTTGCCGTTTCTTTCCATAACTCTTCAGCAGCTATTCTAGACATGAACAGAGCAGAAACAGATTGGAGGTCATTAAGGATAGTAAATATACATCAAAAATGTACGGTACCTTCATACATACAATATGAGTAGACGGTTGCTTTAATAATATAGAGAAAATTTAGCACTTAATGAAGAAAACAGACACTAAATCTAAATTGCCTGCAGACAGTATGATCTGCAAGGCAGAAGACAAATATCTGCAGCATAAAGGCAAATATTCTTTCCCATTTACTCTCTTGGTTAATGAAATCTGGTTAAAGAATACAAGTTGTTTTGTGTAAAGGTCAATGACAATGACAGATTAACAAATTCTCATTTATCTTCATTTTCCCAAACCATCTCCATTGTAATGCATTCAATTCCATATCTTACAATGCTTGTTATAAATGTCCTTTATAGCTAGTGGCCAAAAGCTATATTTGTACATATGATACATATATTTTTTTTCTTTTTAAACCCAGTGGCACATTGTTACTTTTTTAGCGATGGACTGATTAATATTAAGGTACCGTTACACGCTACAATGTTGAAACGATCTCTCTAATGATCTTGGGGGCGAGCAGTCGATAGGACATCGTTTTGACATCGTTGGTGAGATGTCACACGTGTAGATGACCCGCCCAGACCGGGTACTCAGAGCTCAGGCACAGTGTCAGGGGAACGCTATCACAGGTGGCTGCACCCTAGTCCGTTGCTCTGGGGTCGGTGACTTCTAAAGTACAGTTTTTGTTGGAATAGTTCCTGACGCCACCTGTAGTATCTGGTGAGGGATCACCAACGCTGCCACAGTCCTCCAGAGGGCATTGGAATTGCGGCAAGGGTGGTATAGCTTCCAACAGGTGAAGCTGGGCCTGCGGGGCAGCGTTAGCTGGAATGAAAGTTCAATGATGGCAATACAGAGACACAAAGGCAGTTTCACTCTTTCCGGGTACTTTACTGGAAACAAGCATCCAACGAATACATAGTCCACAGTACAGCAATGATGTAATTCACATGTAACCTTTCGGGTGGCTGTAAGTGGATGCAAGGTGGAGTGGAGGTACCCACGGTGTGCCTTAGTTAACAAACCTGTGTCCTGTTAGCCCTGCCTTGGATAATTCTCTTCCCAGTCCCGCTGAGGTAGTAATGGAGTTCCTCTCTCTCTCTGCTACCTGGACCCCGACCTCTATGGAGAACCGTGGGTGGCAGGGTGCTGTGGCTGGTAAACAGGCCATAGCAACTGGTTGATGGCTACGGAGGTGTATTCCGGCCATTTCCTCGGATCCGGCTTTCCGTGGTGGACTGGGGAAGCTCCCTGGAGTATAGTCGCTCCGCTCTGGGGTTCCCCCTTTCTCTCTCGGGCCCAGACTCACGCGTCAGGCACCCTCTCTCAAGGTCCCCTCAGGACCCCCTTTCATCTTCCCTCAGGTCTCATCTGCAACTCGCCTGTTCTGACCTTCTGACTCCCCTAACCCTCTGCCTAGGGTACCACCACGGCTTGAGTGTGGGAGTGCTGGAATTGGGTCTCTCCTACCAACCCTGCATCCACTTACAGTTGGGATAATTACACCGATTTAATGGGTGCAATACCCCGGTGTGACGCCTGATCAATGGGTGCGCCACATAGATATCGTGGACGACGCACCAACGATGTAGTGAGCAGCTATCGTTTGCACAACTCAGCGAAGGATACTTGTTCACTGATGTGAATGGGTGAAGTCGTGAATGACATCGTTATCGCGGTGTCACGCTGAATGATGCTGCAGGTTGGCTGATTGTGGATCGTTTGATTTGAGAACACGTTCTCAAATCTGCGATCAACGATCCAACGATTTATTGTACTCATATCTCAGTGTTACACACAGCGACGTCCTAGCGATGTCGTTTGAACGACTCCAAATCCGTGACGTTTCAGCAATATCGTTCACGATATCGTACCATGTAACATTACCTTTACTGAATATTTTAAAAGTCCTTAGAGAGCTAGAAAATACGTAAGTTAGTGTAATATGACTGCCCACATGAATATGATTTATACAGTACCAGTAAGTTTGGACACACCTGGTCATATAATGGTTTCTTGTTCTTATTATAACATGCACATTGTAGATTCCGCTGGGGCCGTCACTGACACAGATTGAGGCTAGGGTCACATTTGGAGGGAGCGTCCTTTGCAGGGATGTATTAAAGGAGGCAGTTGTTTAACTTGCCATTTTTTTTCCCTTTATAGCGCTAGCGTTAATGCATGGTACATATATGTACTGTGCATTAACGCATGCGTTTCCCATACACTTCCATGTTAAAAAATGCATGTGTTTATGCAAATGCACCCAAAAATGCAGATTACAACATTTTTGGTGCTTTTTCAAAAACGCATAGCGTCAAAAGCATTGCATTTTGACCATGCATTTTTTGCATGGGAGCCTATGGAAGAATTAACTCTAGCGTTTTTTTTACAATTTGGAATTGAGAAAAACGCTAGGCTTTAGCGCTTCCAAGGCTCAAGTGTGGCCCTAGCTTAAGCCTAGGGTCACACATAGGCACTGGATCCGTTATTTGCATCAGTTTTTCAACTTTAGAATGCTAAGCCCAAAAACTGATGCTGTTAACGGATCCTGGACTCAAGTGTGACTGCTTTGCTATGCGTATTTTAACTGGACCCAAAAAATGCAACTAACAGATGGTGTAAACTTAGTCTGCACAGTCTTAAAATTGGACAAAGTTAACAACATACACAATACAACAATATACCATGTTGATAAATTTGGTTCATTTTTAGAAGACACAGTCTGTTTATATTGTTTAAGAATTAGACATTTTTTGCTCCACAGTTCTAAAAAACACAAACTCCGTATTTGTAATTTTGTAGTGTGGCGTGGGGTGGTAGTCGTGAGAGATAGATTGACTGTAGATGCCCTTGGCCCACCACATGAAAAGTGTTGTCTCGGCTGGCTGCTCAAATTTGTGTAGTGTAGCCCGTATCTTGCTGCAGACCATATCTTGTCATTGTCTTGGGCCAGCCAGGACCAGATACTAGTTCAGACTCAGATGAAAATCAATATTTTGTGTTAACCCTAGAACGCATACCTGGGGCCTCGCAAGCCTGCTAGGTTACTTGTTTTCTATTTCCTGCAAGATTACTCTACTTAGAATTTTGAAACTCTAGGTATTCCTTAGGTATATAGTTGTTAGTAATTTCCAGCTGTTCATATATTTTTATGTTATAGGCATTTCGATAAAACAACTCTTTTTTGGGACTACCCCATACTCACATACCTGGGGCCTTTTAGGCCTGTACTTAATTTTCATGTGATCCACAGTCATTTGTCTGTACTGTTGCTGGGGAAGTCTTTATTACTCAGTCTTTATGATTCTGCTGTTGCTGGGAAGAGTGTGGATTCTGCCTGACTACATGGTCATGTGATCTTGGGAGGGAAGCTGCCTCACAAAGTCATGCGTCTCTGACATCATCGCAGGTCATGCACACACAGGAACAGGAGGACAGACAACATCCTGTTCATTGTGTACTACTTGATGAAGAGACTTTGGAGGAAGTAGTCAACTTTCTTGTTTCTGGAAAAAGAAACTTTCTCAGCTTAAAAAATTCAGAGGCTTCTACTGCACGTAAAAGAAAGTGGTGACCTGCAGAAGGTACGAGGAGGGGGGCTGCACTTTACCTTTAGCACACACACTAACAAAGAGTGCACAACCCTGATTGTAATAATTTTTTTTTTCATTTTAGTTTACTGACATCCAAGGTTACAATGGCACAGTCTACATCCAGGGGTTTGACTGACCAAGAAATCGAGGCAATCATTTTTGATAGTGATGAAGACAGTGAACTTTCTTTGTCCGATGAAGAGTACATGCCACAAGCTAATGTCTCTACTTCATCATCCAGTGATTCTTCAGATGATGAATAAGTAGTGGAATGTACAAATAGAACATCCAAAACTAATGTTTTTTAGAATACTACTGCTGGGGTTCTTGGACGCACCCATCACATAATATTATGAAAGTTGCTGAAGGTGCTGTAGGAATTCCCCAATTCTTGTCCAAAAGAGATGTTTTCTGTAAATTTTTTTCAGATGATATTGCAGATGAGGTAGTTTTGTGTACTAACTTAGGCTAGGGTCACACTTGCAGATTTTCATGTTTTTTTGGAGACCATGTAAAAATGCACCCATAGGCCCCCATGCAAAAAACGCATGCCCTAATAGCAAAAACGCATGCCTTAATAGCAAAAATGCATGCCTAAAGTGCCATGCGTTTTTGGCATGCGTTTTTGCACTTATGTGAGTAGCTGCCTTCAAAAATGCATGCAAAAACGCATGGTACATTAGTACCATTTAGTACCATGCAAAAATGCATGTGTTTTTAAATCAGCAATAAAAAAAGGTTCATGCACTTTTTTTGGGTGCTGATTCAAAAACGCATGGAAAAACACATGGGTGCCTAAAGGCACCTAAGAACACCCATGCAGAAATGAAAAAAGCATGCAGAAACGCATGCTTATTTTTAAGGCACCAAAAAAACTCATGCCAAGTGTGACCCTAGCCTTAAAAGGAAGAAAAAAACATGGAAAAATATAACAAAAGAGGAACTATATGGTTATATTGCCCTTATTCTTCTGGCAGGGTGTACAAAATCGTACGATGTTCCAATCAGAGAATTATTTCTGAAACCTTTTTCAGATCCACACTACAAAGCTAAAATGTCAGTCAATAGAGTTGAGAATATTCGGAGAAGCCTTCGTTTTGACGATAAGATAACTCGTCCTGTGAGGTTGGAAACAGATAAATTAGCCCCTATTAGCTACATCTGGAATCTTTTCATCAAAAACTGCACAAAACTTAACCATTCTAATGACAATGTGACAGTGGAGGAGCAACTTCTTACCTATAGAGGACGTTGCAAATTCATTTAGTATGTGCCCAGTAAACCTGCTAAGTATGGCATAAAAATTTTCTGGATGTGTGATGCTACAAGTTTTTATGGCATGAATGGTCTGATTTACTGTGGCAAAGAAGCTGATGCTCCAGTCCAGAAAGACCTACAGTATGTTCTGACATAGTAAAAACACTTGCAGTACCAATTTTCAATTCTGGAAAAAATATAACAATGGACAACTACTTTACCAATCTGGAAATGGGGAAATTTTTGCTTCAGAAAAGACTCACACTTGCTGGTACTATGAGGCCAAACCGCCGCAAAATTCCTCCAATCAAGAAGCACAATCCCAAGCGACGACTTTATGAGAGTGTTTTTGATTTCTGCAATCAAGTGACAATGGTATCTTATAAAGCAAAGAAAGAAAAATCTGTGATTTTACTGAGTACAATGCATCATGATGGAAATATTGACACCGATGACAGGAAACAGAAACCTGAAATCATACTGCATTATAATAGAACAAAAGGAGCTGTGGACAAGACGGATGAAATGATTGGAGAGTATTCGTGCAAGAGGCAGACACAGGAACATTCAGGTCTTTGGAGATGGACTTGTAGCCTTGAGATTGCTCATGCTTCCTCACAATTTGGTTTCTCAAGTCCTCAGACAGTTCTTTGGTCTTCTTTCTTTTCTCCATGTTCAATGTGATACACACAAGGACACAGGACAGAGGTTGAGTCAACTTTAATCCATGTCAACTGGCTGCAAGTGTGATTTAGTTATTGCCAACACCTGTTAGGTGCCACAGGTAAGTTACAGGTGCTGTTAATTACATAAATTAGAGAAGCATCACATGATTTTTCTAAGGGTGCCAATACTTTTGTCCACCCCCTTTTTTATGTTTGGTGTGGAATTATATCCAATTTGGCTTTAGGACAATTCTTTTTATGTTTTTTCAATGAAGACAAATTAAATGAAGATAATAATACCAAAGAATTTGTGATTGCAATCATTTCCAGGAAGAAACTGAGTATTATCTGACAGAATTGCAGGGGTGTCAATACTTTTGGCCACAACTGTAGTTCTGAGTCGTCAGACTAGCTGCTGTGTGACAGGTTTCCAACAACCGCCGAGGTCACTATACAGGTCGCCGTATCGTTGCTGCGTCGTTCAGTAGATCTGACTGTTTGACATGTCACCAGCGACCACGTAGTGACGTTCCAGCAATCTTCAGGTTGTATCGTTGTCGTGATCGCTGGAACATCGCCAAGTGTAACGGGACCCTTACTCCAATCTAAATATTGCAGCTGTTACAAATCACCCACTACATACATCCTTGATGACTTGTCAGAATTGCACGTCCATACTATATCCTAAAGGGGGCCTATCTGAATTTTTGCAGGCAGGGAACTGTCACTTATCATAGATGATAGCTCTTCCCATTGTGGGCTAGCCCTAAAACTTAACTATTACTTGCCCTACAATCTGTTGCTTGGCAGAACTCTCCTACCACACATTCTAATTATATCACTGCTATACCATATACATTATATCTTATTACTATACATTTCTTCTTACAGTAGCTATCAAGGGGATATACATTATACATACCACAACACATTACACTACATTACAGTTCACATAACACATTATGCACAACACCACAGGATACAATTCACACTACGATATAACTGTGATTGGTGTCTTCATGGAGGAGTGCGACTATCAGTGCACCTCCTTAATATTTTATTGGCATACAAATTTATTAAATTTCAAAATATCTGGTAGTACTATCATAGACAGTCATAACATTTACAAGGTATAAGGCACTTCAGCAAAGCAATCACCATCGGATTAAAAGGTTTTATTAAAAAATGCAAGAATAAAAAATAATGCGTTTCGGCTCTGTCCAGCCTTCATCACATATGAGATGTGTTTTACCCTCCCATTTTTTAATAAAATATTTTTCATCTGATGGTGATTGGACTGAGCGTAATACCTGATGAACTTTCTTTCTATACACGATTGACCAAAGGCGTTGATTGGGAGGAGAGGGTCCTTGTTCTATATGCGACACCCA
Source organism: Allobates femoralis (assembly GCA_033576535.1). NCBI lineage: Eukaryota > Metazoa > Chordata > Amphibia > Anura > Aromobatidae > Allobates > Allobates femoralis. The sequence continues at coordinate 140,077,485 of JARQOC010000008.1, read as the reverse complement.
GAACCAAACTATGTTCCACCAAATTGAATATAAATTACTATTGATCTGTAGAGATGCAGGTTAACCATTTATAACACTCATAACTTTGACCATTAAACTGGTGTAAAATATATCTGTCTCAATGACCAATCTCCTTAACAGTTAAATTTACATGGTATTTTTTATGAAATCTGTGATGTGAATTCTAATATCCATCTTCACGATATATCATTTCCCTGACGGTAGACACCTGACGAGTAGATGGATATTTTATAAGATGAGTGGATTTGTTTATCTGAGTGGTATTTACAATCTGATAACTTGGGTATTAGAGAAAAGCTCTTTTTGATGACTGTATTTTCAGACACAGCTACACTACAATAAGTTGTCGTATTTTTCTCCTTATCATAGCCGTGCACCTGCCAGCGTGTACCATCTTCAGCTAACTGCTGTATAACTGTGTCTGTGAAATCGAGAGACTCTTCTATTACAGGGCTCATCAGCCTGGCTTTAGAACTCATGGCATTTTTTCTCTTATGAAAATAAAAAATTGATTATTTGTCAAACTGTCTATTTTGTGAAAGCAAATACACACCTCAAATTGACATTACACTTCTGAAGCGCTAAAGAAATCTTGAGAGCTAAGCATCTCATTTTGTATCTCTAGGGTCAGCATGGAGTCAGTTCTCAATAATCCATAGCTAATCAAGAGTATCTACAGCAATATTCCAGGGAAAACAGGAAACCCTTGAAATGTGCTGAGAGAGGGAAAATAACCAATGTCTGAAAGTTGCAAGAATCAGTCAAGAAGCCATATTTTGCAAATTAAATAATACAAAGTTGTGTAAAGTAAGATCTGCCTATGAGGCTAGTCACTACTCATGGGCTAGACAACAGGTTGGGTAGTCAAGAGGTCTTGGGTCAGATACAAGGAAGGCCATCAATAAACAGTGAGTGAGAGAAAGGCATAGCATTACGCCCCAGGGGTGTGGATTTGTAAAGTAGACTCACTGGACCCCAGATGATTTTATAGAAGCTGAACCCTTGTAACAGAAAGATACCACAGAGCAACTTCGGGAAAACCTTGAGTTTTATTAAGGTTATTTGCCCACAGGTGAAAGTGTCTGAGAGAGAGGACCATCTTGGTCACACAATGATCTCCACTAGAGGAGCAACCGGCGAGGGAAACCCTATGCAGGGATTTTCCTGGCACATCTCATGGGGGTCTGATTTCCATGATTCCAGGACCAGAGGAGCAACTACAACAAACTGTAACATTGAAGTATGAGAAGGCTGAGATAAGCTGGCTCTGTCTGTAGAAGAATCCTGGTAGGTCTGTGCAGTCCTAGATAGGCTGAGCCAGCTGGTTGTGGAATCTGGAGAATGCTGTGCTTTCCAGGAGAGGCTGGTACAATCCAAAGCAGGATCTGGAATATGGAGGGTAATCCAGATATGACAGACACTGCCGGTAGAGGATTCTGTGGAGAGACGAGGGTGAGTATATTTGCAGAGCAAAGTGAAAGCAACAGTGTTCTAGTGGCAAAGCACTGCAGGAGAGGGACCTGGACACTAGCAACATTCAATAGGTATGAACATGTTGCCCAGTCACTTCATATAGGGTAAAGGTGCCTTATATACCCTGAACCTCTCAGCAATTAAGCTGAAAGGCCAAATAGAAAATAGGTTTACTAGCCCATTAAATTCTATCAGAGTGTGGCGCACGTTGTCCAAGCATGCTCCCAGGAGACCTGCACAGAGGACACAGAGGACACAGTGAAAAGAGGCACTCGGGCAGGGTAAGTAAAAGGCAGTATGGCTGAAGGATGGGCAGACTCAGGAGAGCTGTGTGATGAGTACCGGACTCCCAGGAGAGACCAGCCCTGCAGCAGGGGCAGACAAGGTGGCAGGAATGATGCCACGGGATGAGCATTGGTCTCTTTCCCCAGAGGAGACCAGCCCTGTGGCCGAGGGCCTGACACATAGTCAGGTTACTGTCAAGATTAAAATCCAGGAGGGAAGCAGATCAAGACCAAGGCGTTAGTCAAATAGATCATCACAAGCACAATGCAAGGTTGGGTAAACAATAGATCAGACTGAGCTCAGGAGCAATAGACATGCAGACACCAACTGAGCTAAAGCTATGATGGGCAGTAATTGAAAGGCAGCTAAATAGCAAGCTAATCACTTCAAACAAGAGACATGTAGAGGAATACTTGTACACCCCAGCTCTGTATGACTGTGCTGTCTATTACCATACTGACATCTTACCATGCCTCTGTTTCCGATTGAATGGATTAGCTGCTCTTCACTATACTAACAGCTCAGCATGTCCCTTCCCAAGATTGGACAACTGAACTGTCATTCATTGCATTCAGGCAAGCTGCCACTATAACATGCTTGAGACAGGGCTAGCAAGTGAAGTTAAGGGATATAATAGTAACTAAGCTGCAGAAAAATATGAAATATATAAGAAATGCAGTAGTCTAAAATTAAATGAAGTGCAGTAACATTTTTAAGTAGAGGCACAGGGTCTGACTGGTCTGCTGAGGAACTGCATAATTCCCTGGTCAACCCCTGATTTGGGTCCTATTGATTGCAGATGCACCTGGGTCCATAGGAGAGGCGTGGGGGCCACCATTATAAGTGATATTTTTTATTAGACAAGCATCCTCGGACACACATTCATTTACTGCAGTGCAGAAAGTCCCTAAGCTGCAAAATCTAAGCAACACACAGACCTATAAGAGGCCCATAGCTGATGTTGGCATCTCATCTCTGATAGTGCAATTGACTCACCATTGCCGGATGCTCACGTCTCAGGCGATGATTCCCTCGTCACGGTTCCGCGCCTGAGGCTGTGGGGCCTGGTGGTCAGATCAAAGGGGAATTGTAGGACTGGAATGATTCTTGTTTGTCATGACGCCACCTGTGGGAGTCCAGTGAATGCACCGGCACTGCTTGGGCCTCCGGGGGATGTGCGGCAGCTAGATGGGATGCTCCCCACAGGATGAGCAGGAGTCCCCGGGGCCTGGAGATGCACTCGATGGAATACGGCAGCTCAGTAGTTGCTGTGCAGAGTTAGTAACAGTTCTGAAGAAAAGCACGGACACCAGGTTCCTCTGTAACGGGTCTTTACTGTAACGGTTGGTGTGATACACGGTGTACAGTCTTGGGTAACGGACCGGGTGGTCCCAGCAATGACTAGTCTTAGTCCAGAGCTCCACGGTGTCCCTCCTTTACTACCTTTCCTGTCTAATCGCCGTTGTCGCCTTAGTGCGCCAGTTCGAGGTACAGGGGAGGCTTCTTTAGGATTCCCTACCGGTGTAGCTCCCGGTTGGACAGGGGCCTGTTTCCCTATGGTAGGTATCTCGCTGGCAAGACGGCTAGGTTGCGGCTGTAGTGAGGTGCTCCTAAGAAGCGGTTCCTTCACTTCATTTTGCAGAACAGCGGTGGACGTCTGTTCACCTCAGAACCGGTGGTCTGGTGGGTTGGGCACTGGCAAGTTTGAACCCGCTCAGAAGCTGCCTGGGTTCCGGTCTGGGTCACCGTTGATGGTGCCCTGCCAGTAAAGTTCAGTACCAGGCTGCATGGAACTGTGCAGATCCTGCTCCTTCTTCTCCTACGTTACTCCAACTCTCTGACTTCCCCCACACACTACAGCTTTCACTCCTCCCACCAGGATCTGATTGGCCCTCTACTTCTAGTGTGTTGTGTGGTGTATGGAGCTCTGGGTTTAACCATGTCATCACCGAGACGGAAGATATTACATCTTCAGTCAGGGATGCAATACCTTCCAGTGACGCACTCGTTGCGGGGCGCCACACTATGATGACACTGCATTGCATCACCTGCGCTGGGCTTTAGAGAGGGGTGATTATTATTATTTATTATTATAGCACCATTAACTTCATGGCCCTTTACATGTGTAGAGGGTATAACAGACAAGTACAATAAACATAGACAATATAAGGCACACAGGTACAGTAGGATAGAGGATGCTGTACATGAGGGCTCACAATCTACAAGGGGATGGGTGAGGATACAGTAGGAAAGGGTAGAGTTGGTTGTACAGTGGTTTGGTGGACTGAGGCTCACTGAAGGTTGTAGGCCTGTCGGAAGCGGTGAGTATTCAGGTTTATTTTGAAGGTTTCTAGAGTAGGTGAGAGTCTGATATGTTGGGGTAGAGAGTTCCAGAGTATAGCGGATGCATGGGAGAAGTCTTGAATGCGGTTGTGGGAAGAAGAGATAAGGGGGGAGTAGAGGAGGAGATCATCAGTGAATCACAGGTTGCACGAGGGAAGATATCAGGAGACCATGTTGCAGATGTTCAGAGGAGACAGATTGTGAACGTCTTTGTTTGTCAGAGTAAGGGTTTTAAACCGGGGCCTCTGAGAAATGGGGAGCCAGTGAAGGGCTTGGGAGAGAGGAGGGACTGGGGAATAGCGGGGAGACAGGTGGATTAGTCAGGCAGCAGAGTTTAGGATAGATTGAAGTGGTGCAAGAGAGTTGGTGGGGAGGCCAGTGAGTAGGAGGTTACAGTAATCGAGATGGGAGATGATGAGGGCATGGACAAGTGTTTATGCAATGTCGAGGTCGAGGAATGAACGGATCCAGGAAATATTTTTGAGTTGGAGTCGGCAGGAGGTTGCAAGGGCTTGGATATATGGCTTGAAGGAGACAGCAGAGTCAAGGATAACCCCGAGACACCGGACGTGGGGGACCGGGGAAAATGAGCAGCCGTTGACAATAGATCAGGTGGGGGGGAGTGGGTTGGGGAAAGATGATGAATTCTGTTTTGTCCAAATTCAGTTTCAGAAAGCAAGTGGTAAAGAAGGATGAAATAGCGGACAGACATTGTGAAATTTTGATCCACATGGGTGTGGGGACATGTGAGAGGTATAATTTTTATTAATTAATTGCTGTTTGAAGAGCACCAGAATTGGCTACATTATTACTATATGGGGCTAGAAAAGAGTACTATACTTTTTTACTTGGTCCAGTATGGAGGATATTATTACTTCATAGGACCCTATTGTGGAACATAACTATTGTATTGGGCCAGAATAAGGGACATTTACTACTGTGTTGGTGCCAGAATGAAGGATATTGTTACTGTTTGCGGTACATTTTGGTGACATTATATCTATATTCGGGGAACAATGGGGGTCTTTTGTACTGTATTGTACCAGAATGGAAAACATTTTCATTGTACTGGCGTCATAAAATGAGACGTTATTACTGTATGGGACAGTCTTATTCCTGTTATCAGATCCCATAGCCCTGATAGATGAGGCAAAAGTTTAGTCCCAGTTTGTCTTTGCACAGTGTCTCTCACACTGCTAGCCTCAGTGTCAAGGCTTGTGTCGTGCTTGACTCCACCACCACCAGTCTAACTAACTCCAGGTACCAAGACCCACAGTCTGAAGACCTTCCTAAATATTTGAACAGCTCGCCCCTGGAACTAGCATCACAGTCAAGCTGGTTCTAGGAAGGGAAAGAGGAAGTGTCTGGGGCCGTCTGATAGCCATGTGAGGACCTCAGCATGCACTGGGGCTCTCACATGGAGCATCACCAAAGAGAAAATGGGAGTAAAAACAATAGTGTAGCAGCTAGATAGTGTAGAGAGGGAATGATAGAGAATTAATAAAGAAAGAATATGAGAAAAAAACTTAGGCTGGTTTCACACTGCAGTTTTTTACCTGATCAGTGTCCATCCAGTTTGTGTGCCAAAACCAGGAGAGGAACTTGCAGAGAAAACTATAATTGAAAGATTGACACCTGTTCTGAGTTTTGGAGACACTCCTGGTTTTAACACACAAACCGCATGGAACCTGATCAGGTAAAAAACTGCAGTGTGAAACCAGCCTTAGATTAGAGGGATATATTAGATAGGAATTTAAGAGGAGAGTTGCTGGGCTTTGGGCTTTGACCGAAATCTAGCCTGATGAAGGGGCTACTGGATACAGGAATAATCCAGAGAAAGAATGTAGAGATAGAAGAGCCAGATAGGTTTCTATTGGAGTATTGGTAATAGACAAGCACACGGCCATTTCTACAATCTTTTGCTCATCAGAAGAAACAGATTTTAAGATTCCGAGTTTTTGTGTAGATTTGCCATAAATGACTCTTATGGAAATAGTCCTCTAACCTTTGTACTGCTTGCGGATGGAAAAATCAGAAACAAGAAAACTCCGACCTTTGAACTGTTAATATATAGTAACTATCTACTTATATAATCGGGAGTTGGGCACTGTAGCCCAATCCCAACATGCTTTGCGCGGGACTGCGAGTGATGACGCGCAGCGTCATCACGAGCCGCAGACCCGCACTACTCTAAAAAAAATAAAATCCTCACCTCTACCCGAGCCCGCGCTGTCTCCCGCCCTCTCCCGCCGTCTTCTGCCGTCTTCCGCTAGGCTCCCGGTGGCTGTGCAGGCTCCCGGTGCCTCCACTGATCTTCTATCTACTGAGACTGAAGGACCTGTGGTGATGTCAGAGTCACGTGACACCAGCTTACTCCAGCCAAATCGCGGGTCACGTGACTCTGACATCACCACAGGTCCTTCAGTCTCAGTAGATAGAACATCACTCCAGACACCGGGAGCCTGCACAGCCACCGGGAGCCTAGCGGAACACGGCAGAAGACGGCGGAACACGGCAGAAGACGGCGGGGGCTCGGGGTGAGGTGAGCATAATCTTTTTTTTTTTTTTTAACCCCTGCCTTGCACGAGCGCACCACAGACACCTCTATACTCCACCACCACACACGCCTCTACACTCTGCCACCACCACACACGCCTGTATACTCCACCACCACACACGCCTGTATACTCTGCCACCACACACGCCTGTACACTCTGCCACCACACACGCCTGTACACTCTGCCGCCACCACCACACACGCCTGTACACTCTGCCGCCACCACCACACACGCCTGTACACTCTGCCGCCACCACACACGCCTGTACACTCTGCCGCCACCACACACGCCTGTACACTCCACCACACACGCCTGTACACTCTGCCGCCACCACCACACACGACTCTACACTCTGCCACCACCACACACGCCTGTACACTCTGCCACCACCACACACGCCTGTACACTCTGCCGCCACCACCACACACGCCTCTACACTCTGCCGCCACCCACACACGCCTGTACACTCTGCCGCCACCACACACGCCTGTACACTCCAACACACACGCCTGTACACTCTGCCGCCACCACCACACACACGCTGTACACTCTGCCACCACCACACACGCCTGTACACTCTGCCGCCACCACACACGCCTCTACACTCTGCCGCCACCACACACGCCTCTACACTCTGCCGCCACCACACACGCCTGTACACTCTGCCGCCACCACACACGCCTGTACACTCTGCCGCCACCACACACGCCTGTACACTCTGCCACCACCACACACGCCTGTACACTCTGCCGCCACCACCACACACGCCTGTACACTCTGCCACCACCACACACGCCTGTACACTCTGCCGCCACCACCACACACGCCTCTACACTCTGCCGCCCACCACACACGCCTCTACACTCTGCCGCCACCACACACGCCTGTACACTCTGCCGCCACCACACACGCCTGTACACTCTGCCGCCACCACACACGCCTGTACACTCTGCCACCACCACACACGCCTGTACACTCTGCCGCCACCACCACACACGCCTGTACACTCTGCCACCACCACACACGCCTGTACACTCTGCCGCCACCACACACGCCTCTACACTCTGCCGCCACCACACACGCCTCTACACTCTGCCGCCACCACACACGCCTGTACACTCTGCCGCCACCACACACGCCTGTACACTCTGCCGCCACCACACACGCCTGTACACTCTGCCACCACCACACACGCCTGTACACTCTGCCGCCACCACCACACACGCCTGTACACTCTGCCACCACCACACACGCCTGTACACTCTGCCGCCACCACACACGCCTCTACACTCTGCCGCCACCACACACGCCTCTACACTCTGCCGCCACCACACACGCCTGTACACTCTGCCGCCACCACACACGCCTGTACACTCTGCCGCCACCACACACGCCTGTACACTCTGCCACCACCACACACGCCTGTACACTCTGCCGCCACCACCACACACGCCTGTACACTCTGCCACCACCACACACGCCTGTACACTCTGCCGCCACCACCACACACGCCTCTACACTCTGCCGCCACCACACACGCCTCTACACTCTGCCGCCACCACACACGCCTGTACACTCTGCCACCACCACACACGCCTGTACACTCCACCACACACGCCTGTACACTCTGCCGCCACCACCACACACGACTCTACACTCTGCCACCACCACACACGCCTGTACACTCTGCCACCACACACGCCTGTACACTCTGCCACCACACACGCCTGTACACTCTGCCGCCACCACCACACACGCCTGTACACTCTGCCGCCACCACCACACACGCCTGTACACTCTGCCGCCACCACACACGCCTGTACACTCTGCCGCCACCACACACGCCTGTACACTCCACCACACACGCCTGTACACTCTGCCGCCACCACCACACACACGACTCTACACTCTGCCACCACCACACACGCCTGTACACTCTGCCACCACCACACACACCTGTACACTCTGCCGCCACCACAGACGCCTGTATACTCTGCCGCCACCACCACACCTGCCTGTATACTCTGCCACCACCACACACGCCTGTACACTCTGCCGCCACCACAGACGCCTGTATACTCTGCCGCCACCACCACACCTGCCTGTATACTCTGCCACCACCACACACGCCTGTACACTCTGCCACCACCACACACGCCTCTACACTCTGCCCCCACCACACACGCCTGTATACTCTGCCGCCACCACCACAGACACCTCTATACTCTGCCACCACACAGATGCCTGTATACTATGCCACCACAGACACCTATATACTCTGCCACCACCACCACACACACCTGTATACTCTGCCACCACCACCACACACGCCTGTATACTCCACTACCCACAGACCCACCTGTATACTCTGCTACCCACAGAGTCAACTGTATAATCTCCTACCCTCAGAGCCGTCTGTATACTCTGCTACCCACAGAGCCCCCTGTATACTCTGCTACCCACTGGCCCGCCTGTATACACACAATTCATTTCACCCTGCTCCCGATGCAATTGCATCGGGCCTTTTTACTAGTTATAATATAATGGCTACTTATAATTTCAGCATGGCTTCATCTAAAAGCTGTGCGGCCTCATAATCAGAAGTAGTCAGGAAAGATGATGGGGTGATGTGAACTGGAAAATACTTTACTCAGCTTTTAATAATCTCATTAGAGTAAAGTGTAATGCAAATTAAGTTTTATGTTTTTGCTTGACATAAATAATAAATTACATTATTATAAATTATTTGAGCTCACATTGTATTTGATATTAAAATACTTTGTTTCAAGAACTATTCAATTATCATAACTGTTTTAGCAGGATAAGACCTACTAAAAGTGCAATTCATTGAATAATTTACTACAACTTTGCAAACTAATGCTGATTATCAATGTCAACCTTGTTTAACTATAATAACTGTAATAGAGATATTAAAGGGCACAAAGTGCAAATTTAGCATTATGTGTAGTAATGCCTTATTTATCAGCTCATGTATATGCCTCCTTCCCAAGTCGGGAATAGAATTAATATTATGGAATGAGATCTACATGTGTGAAGGGAAGTCTGGAGCTGTGAAGAAAAAAGTAAAGCTCCAAAGCAAAGGGTTAAAGGACAAAGTTATCACAAAAATACATTTATTGCAGGAAAATAAAGACAGGACAGGTAAACTAGTTCACGTTTTCAAAACTAATTTTGACCTGAAGTTTTGGCATCTAGTATTAAGTTCCTAAACAACATAAAGGACCGAATTACCTCTTGTTATACAGTAGGTACGGAAAGTATTCAGATCCCTTTACATTTTTCACACTACTTCATTCCAGCCATTTGGTAAATTCAAAAAAAATTATTTTTTTCTCATTAATGTACACTCTGCACCCATCTTGACTGAAAAAACTGAAATGTAGATATTTGTGCAAATTTATTAAAAGAGGAAAAATTGATGTATCACATGTAGGGATGGGCGAATTCCTCGCTACTATTCGGGACTCGCCTGAATAGTAGCTACTCGCCGAGTTTCCTTAGGAATTACTCGGGGGTAGCGAGTCCCTGTACGTTTGCAGTGTATCTATACAGATACACTACAAAAGTACCCTAAAAGTTAATGTAAGGGGTTAAAAACAATAAACATTAATACTCACCTCCTGTACTCCTGGACCGGGACAGGGACCGAAGACCTCCGGCTGTTACAGGACCTCCGAGACCACCGGGAGAAGATGGGGAAAAGGACCTTGCAGTTCAGCCAATCAGTATTCGGCTAGCGGTCACATGGGTTTGTCATATGACCGCAGTGCCGGAGCCCCACGCATTTTTTTTTATTATTTCATGAAATTCATGAAATAATAAAAAAAAAGGGCTCCCCTATATTCTTGTGTCCGGCTAGGTACAAATAGGCACCTGGGGGTTGGGGGCAGCCCGTCTCTGCCTGCTGGATCTGGCTGGTTCCAGAAATACGGCGAAGCCCACGTTATTTTTTTTTTTTAAAAATCAATAAAACAATCCTAAAAAAGGGACTGCATCTTTATTAACCCCTCGCCCATGGTCCAGGGGTTAATAAAGATGCAGCCCCTTTTATTTATATTGTTTTATGGAGTTGTCAGAAAAAAATTTCACGTGGGCTTCGCCGTATTTCTGGAACCAGCCGGATCCAGCAGGCAGCGACGGGCTTTCATATGTCTTGCACTGAGGACAGGCTTCTGTCTGGACACTCTGCCATAAAGGCCCTACTGGTGGAGGGCTGCAGTGATAGTTGACTTTGTGGAACTTTCTCCCATCTCCCTACTGCATTTCTGGAGCTCAGCCACAGTAATCTTGGGGTTCTTCTTTATCATTCTCACCAAGGCTCTTCTCCCATGATTGCTAAGTTTGGCTGGACGGCCAAGTCTAGGAAGATTTTTGGTGGTCCCAAACCTCTGCCATGTAAGGATTATGGAGGCCACTGTGCTCTTAGGAACTCTTTTGTAATCTTGGCCAGATCTGTGCCTTATCACAATTCTGTCTCTGACCACCTTGGGCATTTCCTTTGACCTCATGATTCTCATTTGATCTGACATGCACTGTGAGCTGTGATGTCTTATATAGTCAGGTGTGTGCCTTTCCAAATCTAGTCTTATCAGTTTAATTAAATGCAGCTGGACTCAAATGAAGGAGCAGAACCATCTCAAAGAGGATCACAAGGAAATGGACAGCATTTGACTTAGGGTACGTTCACACACTGCATATTTTTACACGAGTGCTCTTGCAGTTTTTGTACCCAAAACCAGGAGTGGCTGATTAAATCCAGCAGTGGGTGATTAAATACAGAAGTGGAGTACTTGTTTCTATTAGACTTTTCCTCTGATTGTTCCACTTCTGGTTTTGGCTACAAAAACTGCAACAGCACTTGTGTAAAAATACGCAGCAAATACGCTGTGCGTGAACGCACCCCTAAATATGAGTGTCTGAGCAAAGAGTCTGAAAACTTATGACCATGTGATATTTCAGTTTTTCTTTTTTAATAAATTTGTAAAAACTTCTACATTTCAGTTTTTTTCAGTCAAGTTGGGGTGCAGAATGTACATTAATGAGAAAAAAATGAACTTTTTTTAATTTACCAAATGGCTGCAATGAAACTAAGAGAGAAAAATTTAAAGGGGTCTGAACACTTTCCGCACCTACTGTACTTGAGTCATGTTTGGAAGACGTGAAAATAAAGCATGTGATTATTCAAGGCAAAAAACTTATCAGTTGTGTTGATCATTAGGAAATAAGTTTGAAGGAAAGCAGCTATGTTAATTAGGATAGATTTTAATGCCCAAATTAGAGCTGCATGCTGGAGGCTATAATATGTCTTATGGAGTCTATTGTTGCTCCATGGGGAGTAATAGATTTATGCTTCAACTTGTTATTACATCTTCATACAATTCAGAGATTCACAATATAGTCATTTTCTTAAGGCCTAACTGATTCATTCTGTAGTTACAGAAAACAGATATCATATGATACATTTTGAAAATTGCCAAATCTATTAGTTAGTTGATAACAATCATCAACCAATAAAACAATTAGGTTATCATAAGAGTTCAGGCACATGGTAAATCTCACGGCATATAAAGTCCAATTCATTAAGACAGACATTTTGTATGATCCTTTGGAGTAAATTTCACCTAATGCATTAAGAGGTGCAAGCCACCAAATGAATTACATGGACATTACACCTGTTGTGCACCTACATCAGAAGTGTTACTCAAGTCAAAAACTGGGGTTTAATTTTGGAAAAATTTATGTCACCAAAGTAGCATGAATTTTGTTGAATTAGCCGGTCAACACCTCGTGCCGACTGAAGTCCGCCCAGTTTGGTGAAACCGGCCAGGACTGTTGTACAAACACCAAAAGTTACACAACTTTAAGGTGCCCTGAAAACTTGCAACACTTGAAGGTATATTACAATGTAAATCTGGTGAAGAATCACCTTCACGAATCAAGCCAAGAGTCTATACAACCCCTTATTTTTGAGACATAATGTTGTGTGGCCTGCCAGATACTAATGTAGTGAGATATTCTGTCTCAGAGGAAATATTTAAAAAGGAGAATGCCTTCTTATACTCGATAGTAAATGACCATGTCATCTATGAAATGTGAAGAGAAAGTAGATGCCTGATGGAAGTTTATGGCATCCTTATTATATAGAGAAGTAATATGGCCACGTGCATGAGTCTAATTATGACTAACTGTCTTTATGTATCCCTTTTCAATGAATATGGATGTATGCAGGCATTTCTGAGGCTGAAGATCAGTTTCATTCATCTGACTTTGGTTGTTTTGGTTTTCAAAAGCACATGTATTTCTGAAAGCCCTGTTCAGACTAACGAGAATGCGTCTTAATATTCCCGAGTCCCGACTAAGGCCACTTTCACAACAGTGTTTTTCGCTGATTGCGGCAGATCTGGCAGATTTATTGCATCTGCTGCATCTGCCACCTAACAGTCACACTTGCGGCACACTTGCGGCAAGCCCCATGCATTGTCTATGGGGCCTGCGGTAGGTGCGGCAAGTGAGGTATTGCCGTGATCTGGCACTTGTAGCAGTTGCAGCAGTGCAAAAAAAACGCTGCTGACTGTATTTTTTTTCGCAGCCACAACTGCCGCAAGTGCTGGATCGTGGCAATACCGCACTTGCTGCAAGCTCCATAGAAAATGCATGGGGCATGCCGCAAGTGCGACTGTTAGGCGGCAGATGCAGCAGATGCGATAAATCTGCCGGATTTGCCGCAATCAGCAAAAAACACTGATGTGAAAGGGGCCTAAGTTCTTCCTGACTGCTGAACATGTAAGTAATTTACCAGTGACAGGCAGGTTATTTAGAACTGAGAAGCTAATAGTTAAATTACACCCGTAGATCTGTAGGAAAATGAATTGAAGAAATTGATAATGTAGCATGTTGCAGTCCTCTCTAAAATGGTTAGTGGAAAACAATCAGCCAGGAAAAACTCTGTCCATGTATCAGTTAATCAATAGAAATGTTCATTCTGCGCCAAGATTTCCTAACACCTGTCAGCACTGAGTAATCAGTCATTGTTCAAATCTTACATGGAAGAAAAACTCACAACAGAAAGTGTTAGCATCTACTGGGGATTTACAAGTTTTACTGGAGAAAAGGAGACACACTTCTTTGCTAAACCAATTATTGCTTACTTCTTGAGGATTGCTTCAAATCAGTGCTGGCTGGAGAATAGAGTTGTCATGATTTTATGCACTCTCGAATATTGCAACTTGCCAAGGGTAAAAAAAAGCCATTGATGAATTATTATAAAGTTTTGTTTCTGCATTATGTCTTCACATAGGTGTAATAAATGGCATGAATGAGCAAAGGGTTAAAGATGTTGCCTAGCGGTGCAAAAGTATGTTCTATTGTGTTTTGAATGTTACAGAATACGGGTCCCAAACCTGTACCTCAGGAGCCACATGTGACTTGCAGGTCTCGCATGATGCCAACTTATTTAAATAGAGCCGGTCTCCAGATATGACTTTTCCAAGTAGCCCTGCACAGAAGAGCAGGTCTTGATGCTCATATTATGGTTTGGAAAGAGAAAGATGTAGGTGTACTGCCAGTAAGGGAGCGGGCACAAGGTCTCGGTATGCCTCCTGTGGGGAAGCTATGGCTATCCTTATACTGGAAATGGAGGGCTCTTTGAGTCACTAATGTGAGGATGAAGGAAGAAGGATATGGCTCACGACTATATTTCACATCTGAATGTGATTCTCAAGCTAAGAAAGATTGTGGACCACTGTAATTGAATAACATTTTTCAATACACTATATGGTTCATATCTGACCCAATATTAGTGTGGAGCCCACTGGGACGGGGTACTCGGTACCAGACCGGGGTATCACAGGGGGTATCATGGTGGTCTTGGTCCGGATCGTGTCCCGGGCCCACAAGTAATGGGGTTATTTACAGGGGGTATAGTCGTGATGCCACCCGTGGTATGTGATCAGGGTGACCACCGCTGCTGCAGAACCTCCAGGGATGATGTTTGGCAGCTGGTGATGTAAAGGCTCTCCCCGGGGCAGTGGTGATGATAGTCTATAGATGGATGCAGGGCAGGGGTAGAAGTAGAGATGATAACAGTTTGTGAGGGAGAGTAGGGCTCGAGCGCAAGGATCACACAGACTCACGGTTTTGTAGCTTTCCAAGTCTTTACTGCAGATGGTAGTCAGTAGATATTGTCCATGGAGTCTGTACCGGGGCCGGGTTGCTCCCACCCTGACTGGATCCTTGGCTTCCTACTCCTGCGCTGTGTGTATGGCCCTGCTGCCGCTTTAGCTAGGCTGCCGGCCCTGTCTCCCCTCACGGGTACCAAACTTGCTAGGCAACTTGAGTCTTAATTTTGTGTTTCTGACCCTGCCGTGTTGCTTCGCTGTGGTACAGTGAAGATATATAATCTTCACTTATCCAGTGTTTCCTGTGCTGCTTGTGTCAGGCACAATTGCGGATCCGGTATCCGGTCTTTGTGCTTCACCGGAGTGAGTTTAGGGTAACTCTGTGTCCCGGGTGTGTTCCTCTGCTTCTCCTACTCCTTTCCTCAGACCTTGGCCGGCCTGGAAGTGGACAGTGGACCGTGGGTTGGGCCTAACGCAGTCCTTTTACACCCAGGTCCTTTCCCTCAGACCTCTCAGGAACTGAACTGCACTAAACTCACTCACTAACTGTCACTGTCACTCTGAGGTAAACAACATTATCTCCTCCCACCACTCTGCTCTTCTCCACTTTTTCTCCACACCAGAATAAATAGGGAAGCAGCTTTAGCTCCCCCTTCTGGCCTGGAGGTGCTAGTGTAGTGCTATGGGTTGTGTGGGGATTTAACCCTTGGTGATATTACTGTGGCACCTTAACTCTTGGGGTGCCACATTAGCATCCTTTCTGAGTCCCAGCAGACCATGTGGATTAAAAAAGCAATAAGTGCTAATTACTGGTGTTGTGTTCCCCCATTCATGTTTCACTGTCAATATAAAGTAATTTGTGGGACAAAGCAAGGACAGCTCCTTGCCCTTTAGCCCTTTCTGGATGACAGCAGTTATACTGTACAATTGCACTGGTCTTGACAGCTTCCTTCATTTTTCTGTGTCAACAAAAGAAATGTTTGAAGTGCAGTCTGGCTCAGTCCATAGATCCGTCTACCAGAACCGACGGGCTACTGGATTCGACCACCCATCAGTAAACCTTTACAGATCAAACACAGTTTAAATGGCTGTTAAACAGGCAGATCAAAATAAACTAATGAGTATGGTGCAATCTGTAATAATTGATCAGGGCATATTATTATTATTATTATTATTATTATTTATAGCGCACCATTGATTCCATGGTGCTGTACATTAGAAAAGGTACATGCAAACAAGCTAAAAATACAATGAACAAACTAACAGTCACAGACCAATACATAGGGAGACAGGACCCTGCCTCTGCGAGCTTACATTCTACAGGGCAGTGGGGAGAGATACAGTAGGTTGGGTCTGCTGTGGTGGTGGTGGAGCGCCGGATCAGATGGTGGTGAAGCACCGGATGCGATGGTGGTGGAGTGCCAGGTCCACTTGAAGGTTCTGAGTGTGGGGGACAGTCGGGCGTTTTGGGATGCAGAATTCCAGAGAGTGGGGGAAGTCTTGCAGGTGGTTAGTTGAGGAACGTACAAGTGTGGAGGAAAAAAGGAGTTCACAGGAAAATCGAAGATTACGAGTTGGATGATATCGGGAGATTAGTTCAGATTTATATGAGTGGGACAGATTGTTAACGGCTTTGTAAGTCAGTGTTAGTAGTTTGAATTGGATACATTGGGGAATTGGGAGCTTGTGGAGGGATTTGCAGAGGTGAGAAGTGGAGGAATAGTGAGGAAAGAGGTGGATTAGTAAGGCAGCAGAGTTAAGAAGATTGGAGACATGCAAGAGTGTTGGCAGGCAGGCCACACAGGAGGAGGTTGCAGTAGTCAAAACGGGAGATGATGAGAGCATGCACTAGTAGTTTAGTAGATTGAGGGTTGAGGAAGGGACGGTTTCTGGAAATATTTTTGAGTTGTAGGTGGCAGGAGGTGGCAATGGCTTGGATTTGCGATTTGAAGGACAGGGCAGAGTCAAGGGTTACTCTGAGTCAACAGACTTCAGGTACAGGGCAAAGTGTGATGTAATTTATTGTGATAGCTAGATCTAGTAAGGAAGGTGTGTGAGATGGAGGAAAGATGATGAGTTCAGTTTTGTCTACATTGAGTTTTAGGAAGGAAGAGGAGAAGAAGGAGGATATGGCTGATAGACACTCTGGGATTCTGGACAGGAGAGAGGTGATATCTGGGCTAGAGAGATAGATATGAGTGTCATCATCGTACAGGTGATAATGGAAGCCATGGGACTTTATGAGTTGTCCCAGACAAAGTGTATAGATTGAAAAAAAGGGAGAGGCCCCAGGACAGAGCCTTGAGGGACCCCAACAGAGAGGGGATGGCGCGAGGTGGTATTGTGGGAATGGAAGACACTAAATCTGCTGTTGGAAAGGTAGGAAGAGATCCAGGAGAGGGCAAGGTCAGTGATGAAAATGAAAGAGAGGATCTGTAATAGGAGACAGTGATTTACTGTGTCAAATGCAGAGGACAGGTCTAGAAGGAGGAGGATGGAGAACTGTCTGGCATATAGGCTGTAATTGACCTCAGTAATGCAAATCTTGTTTACAAAGGACAATTCATCGACAAGAACGATGTTGCACAAAAAAAATGTTACACCTAATGAACAAGCATTTTTCTTGTTTATCAGGTGACCAGCAGCCTGTTTGCACTGCAAGACAATCGTGAAACAATCACTTTCAATAACACTCATTCAGGATTATCCCCTTTTTTCTATATCAGGTAAAACAGAAAAAGCAAAGAAGATACTAGGAGCAAAGAGACTCACTAAAGTCCCAGCCTAACCTTATTGGATAAAATAAGATTAAAGCTATGTTTTAAAATATACCATAAACTCTATGTGAATTAAAACAGCAATGGGTGCTATATGCCGATGCCATTCAATATTAAAGTTTTATTAGTGCTTAAAACCACCCCCAAATCTATTGTCTAATTGTATTGGAGACAGATTATGAACATCTGCTCAAATACTACACTGGTCTATGATTAAACATTTAATAGATCCTGCTGTGTCCCCCCTTACATGTTTCACTTCCACAGCATCAACATCAGGGAATTGGGGCAAACCATGTATAGCTCTTTGCCCTTTTACCCTTTTATTATTGGATTTGCATTATACATAAATACCTCTCTCTGATATTGTTCCCTAATAGAATGTAAGTTCTTGAGGCAAAATTGAAAAATAAAATATATTAAACTTCATTCCATAACCAGACCAGGTACATACAAGAGCAGTGGGCACTTTGCTGTCTGGTCACAGACAACGCGTTTCAACCTTTAAGGGCTTCGTCTAGGTCTAACCTGGTCCGGTTATGGAATTAAGTTTTATCGATGTTCATGGAATAAAAGGATTTTAAAACTGCACAGAAGGGTTCCTCCGCTGGACTTCATATGTTTTACCCTAAAATGTAATCAATAAAAATGCCAATGCCAGCCGAGAAAATACAGCTCCAGATTCCGAAAAATAAGAACGCTGTGGGTTGCTGAAAATGGTGCCAAATGCACAACTCAAACTTACTTAAAGCATCATACAGACACATCAGTTTTACCATATAGAGAACCTGATAAATAAAAACATCAAAAAAACTGTGTAATTGCACGTTTTTTGCAATTTCACCACACTTGGAATTTTTTCCCCGTTTTCCAGTACACTATATGGTAAAATAAATAATGTCATTCAAAACTACAACTTGTCCCACAAAATACAAGCCCTCATATATCTATTTTGACAGAAAAATATAAAAATGATGGATCTTGGAAGAAGAGGAAAAAACAATGTAAGTGCAAAAAAAGTGAAAGGGCAATGTCGTGAAGTGGTTAAAAGTAATTATTTTAATTATTTTTGAAGAGACTAAATCACCATAAAATGATAAGAGACATTGAGCTATGTTTACTGTGTGGACAAAAGTATTGGACTCTCAAAGACAGTTATCAGTAGGTCTAGGAAGGGGGGCATTGAGACAAGGTTTTTTTTGCTTGTAATTATGACCATATCACTAATAAAGCTTGGGTGGAAGGAAAAGGAGGCTTGGAAGGCTTATTGGTGGGCAATGAAGCAATGAAGCCATTAGACAGAGGGTAATGTCATAGGCATCTATTAGGGACTGTTCAATTAGGATCCAGCTCTTAGCGTTATTGTAAAGCCCTAAGTCCTTAAATTGAGAGATTAGAGTATCTCTATAAAATTGAAGAATGGTGGGCAGTTCATATTGCCTTTATGTGTTGGGAGGAAACTGATGTCTCATCTTATCCTAGCTTTTTTATACTCCCTGTTAAATTTCATAATAATTTTTAAGTGTTTTAAGGAATAAGCGTGGGAGGTATATGTGAATGTTCCTAAAGAGATATAGCATTTTTGGGAGAGCATTCATTTAATAGTAGCAACCCTACCTAGCCATGACACTCCTTTTGCATTTATGGCTTTTAGATCTGAGGTGATCTTTTTAGCCAATGGTGCATAGTTTAACTAAAAAATATTAAAGGATGGGATAATTAAAACGCATAGAAATGGTGTTCCTAACTTTATAGAATTTATATTTAGTAACTATGTTAGTGAGTTTCGAGGGAGGAGACCCTACATTAAGAATTAGTGATTTTAGTCTCCCATTTTTGTATAGTTACTAGGGTCTTTGTGGAAAGTAACCTCAACTCCCATTCTCAAGGTTATTCTGCTAGGAATAAGTCATAACTGTTGGTGTGAATCTAAGACTCCATCCACTACTCCTCAGTTTGCCCGCGTTGACCAAAACTGTTATAACTTGAAACACAGACTATAAGGAATATTGACGGTCAGTGGAGCGCTTGAATTAGGAAAAAAGAAAGGAGGGCTATATTATTAGTCAAACGGTTTATTAACCCCTTACATAGGCCACAACATGTCTCACCAGCAGAGTGGTGTCTTCATCAGGTTATAGTTACATCACCTGATTTCTAGTTATATATAGCTCTTCTATAGTGCAGGAAGAAGAGCTTGTTTGGCTCGAAATGTTGCTATGTCTGTGCCTTGAGCTGGATTAAAGACCATTGCTGTATCAGATTGGGAGTGCTGTTGACTTTTTCGTCAAAATCGTATGTAACATAGGAACGAGAGGAGTTTCTGAGTACGGTTTGCAATCCCTAAGAAAACCAGCGGACTCTGCTGCTTCACTTTTTCTGTAATAGAGCTAATATTTAGCTATGAATCTCAACCAGAATTGTCACCTGGTTTGAAAGCCCATTAAAGTTTCCTGACGGTAAAGTATCCATTGCTTTAACCTGTATGACTTTTTGTTTCCAAGTCTTGCTGATGAATAGGTCCCAAGAGAGTTTGAGTTATAGATTCAGAATATATGTAATTAGCATACAATTTTGTATGCGAGGGTTTACTATTGTAGGAAAATAAATTAAACTTTGCCGACTAAACTATATAATTAAATTCAGTAATGTTTTTGTTAATGCCGTGGTGTGTTTTCCTTGTTAGATAGGAGATAATGTTTTAATAACATGAAGTTAGAAACTTTTGCATAACAGTTGGCACTAGTAGAGTTGACATTTAAATCATTATAAACTAAGGAGGAATATAATTATTTAAAACTGTAAAGTTTAATCTTGAATGCCAAGTTACAGTTCATTAGGGTGCTCAAGATGGTCAGTACTCAAGCAAGTATCTGGGTACTCATGCACAATGCTCAATTGCCTGCCCCACATGTTTTCCATCTGATTTTCAGTCAATAAACATGCAGGGGTTGCCTGCCAGTTACGGTAATGACGTAGCCATGTTAGCTAGTAGTGGTATTACTGGGATTGGCTAGCCGCATAGTGTCATGGGGTTTGTATAAGAATTAGTACGAGATCCAAGATGGCCGCCGACTGAGCAGGACGTGCTTCAGAGAGCTCTGCAGATCTGCTCTGAATCTGAGGCATCCGTCCACTCAAAGCCCATAAAACTGCTTAACACGCTCAAGGAGACATACAGCAGACACCACAGTCTACAGAGACCCCGATATTTTGGGGCATAGGACATCTGTGTCCCACGTGGAAGAAGGCTACAGCACCCCCCCTCCTGCACGAGAGTCTGTCTATATACGGGGCCGGAGGCAGAGCAGCGGTGATTCTAACCCTCCACTGAGAGTCCCTGACACCGGAGATCCCGCAGTGAACCCCGCATCCCGGGACCGGAGCCAGGAAGAGATAAAGGTGCAGAGCCGCGCACAGGGGCGACGCTTCCCGCCACCCGCGGACCGCCATTACAAGTAAGGGTCCGTGCCCAAACGCTACGCACGGCTGCCAAACCTGTCCCTCTCGTGTAGGGGGTCGAGCAGAGGCAGCGATCGAACTCGCGGGCTGCCGGGAGAGAGCGGGAGGCCGGCAGCTGAGTGCTCGGATCCGGTCCTCCCTGTGGCTGTGGGTGAAGCCCTTGTCTCTGGCACTGTGGGGGAGAAGGAGAGTCTGAGTCGGAAGCTGCGGGAGAGGCTGGCTGATCTACTACCCGAGGTGAGAGGAGGGAAACGCGGTCTGGTGGATCGACACAGGGGAAAGGAGGGGAGAAAGCAAGAAAGGATTAATCCCGCAGCAAACTGATAGTAATCCCTGTACTGTGACACCCAGGGACCCGATCTACACCTCCCTCCCTCCCCAGCAGTGGCACACAGTGTAACTTCTCTTTTGCATATATCATCATCACTTTGCTGAAGTTCAGAGGACGCTATGCTGTAAGGAACACTGTTTTCCCCACTGTCCCATAATAATCCGCCTCATATTTACATATAAGAAGACGCTGAGTGTGGGATTAACCCTCTCACTACTCTAGCCCTGCACAAAGACTCATACCACCATCTACCAACAGAGGGCACCGCTGATTCATTATCCAGAATTCAAGGTGTCATACATTAATATCTACTGCACATTTCTACAAACTCCGATTGAAATCTTACAGTACCCCCCCATCTACTCATCCTGCTCGGCGGAAAACACATACAGAACTTTTTTGTCCATCAAGTTCGCCCATCTTCTGGATCCCTACCTGAATATTTAATAACGGACTATCTCCGTAAACTTCCAGACCTTGGAATGTGAGGGCCGCACAACATTCTGGAGGAGCTGACGGAGAACAAGGACCAGATAGACTCCCATATATTAAGACGTCACAATGGTTAAATCCAACGCGAAATCCACAAAATCCTCAATTAAAGCGACCCCTACTACTACACAAGCAGACCTGGATAAATACTTAAAAAAACAAGCTGGTCTGTCCTCCTTATCCAAGGCCTCGAGGCAACTTTTGGTGGAAGACACCATGCCACCAGACCAAGATAGCGATTGTGAAGAAACAGAGGATGATGAAGAGCTCCCAATTACTAGAGCCTACCTTAAAAAGATTCTACATAAAGCTTTGGAACCCCTGGCAAAAGAGATGGCGGATATAAAACAAGACCTTACACAGACTGGCCGCAGAGTCGAAGCCCTGGAATCGACCAACACTGAAGTGGTCAAACAAGCCAATGCCACCCTTTCTGGCCTCCAACACCATGAAGATCACCTTAACAAGATATACTCGATGTTGGAGGACCATGAAAACAGGGACAGGCGAGACAATTTACGCTTAAAGGGGGTACCTGAGACAGTCACACAGGATGCCTTAATCCCAACCATTATAGATACATTCCGTTCAATATTACAATCAGACGACCCGACCGATATGGAGCTGGTGAGAGTTCACAGAGCATTACGCCCGAAGCCCCAACCTGACGAGTCTCCGCGAGACGTAATCTGCCGCTTTTTGGATTACAGAACAAAGGAGTTAGTAGTGAAGAGGGCCAGGGAGAAGACTAACGTTACATGCAATGGCTCCCCAATTCAAATATTCCAAGATCTTTCATGGATAACTTTAACTAAACGGAGACTCTTAAAGCCTTTAACAACGATTTTCCACCAAAGGCACTACCCATACAGATGGCTATTCCCCTTCGGCATATCTGTGACAGCTGGAGAGAAAAGGATCCAAGGCCGTACATCAGCAGATATTAAATGGATGTGTCAAGAACTGAGTATTGAATTGGAACATTATCCCAATCTGGAGGAAGTGGGAGCGGCGTACCAGATGACGCCTCTACAGCAACCACCACCGTGGCAAACTCACCTGACACCAAAGTCTCAAAGATCAAAACGAAAAAACTCAAAGCTGACCGACCATCGAGGCGATGACAGCCCGAACGGATGATGACATCTGAGGATCATCGCGTCCTCCTCTGCTTTCCAAGGCCCCCCCCATTGTGGCATTGATGTACCTACGCACACCTAATTACACAATGGACTTGGGACACCAACATTCCTGTCTCCTTCTTTGAGACGCCACTGTTGTGGCTGACAGGAATTATATTCCAAATTGTTTTTGATGACCATTGTGACAGACACACACTAACTGGTTGGCCCCTAGGGCGCCCTTGGGGTAACTACACTTCCCCATGTTTACTCTTTGACGTTATTACCATTTTTTTTTTTCTGGTTCTTGTAATAGGTTCTACTTTTATACAGGCTAATTTGCAAGAGACTATCTTGTCACCATGTTTATAGTACGAAAGCCTGATAGTTATATTTCCTGATAAAGAGTGGAACCCTCTCTGTCGGCTCACTCCGTCACATGCGGACTTTACGCAGTGCCGGGATGGCTGTGATAGAGATGAATCTGTTCACTCAGATCTTTCATCTACAAAAGTATATTTTTACAAAGCATGTATATGCATTGATCTTCCCTTGTTTTGTGTTTTCAGAAAATTATTCTCCATTGTCTCCTTTCCTCCCCTCTGTTCTCTCCCTCCCTCCCCAATCGCAACTCCCTGCAAGAGAGTCTACACTTCTCCTCCAGCATGAACCTGAACGTCCACCATGATCGACAACCGTAAGTCATACCAAGTGGTATCGCATAATCTACATGGCTTCAACTCCCCTATTCCTAGGTCTCAAACACTACACTACCTTAAGAAGGCAGGCTATGACATTCTGTTACTACAAGAAACCCACTTTATTGAATCTAAATCGCCTAATTTCGAAAAGAATCATTATAATAGCTGGTACCATGCATACTCTCCCCAAAAAAGGTCCAGAGGAGTAGCTATTGCCCTGACGAAAAATGTCCCATTCTTACTCATTGACAAACTGGTTGACGATGAGGGTAGATATATATTTGTGAAGGGTTTACTGGAGGGTTCCATGATTACATTAGGAAGTATTTACGCCCCAAACACAAAACACTCTTCTTGGATAAAGAAGGTTCACAATAAACTCACACTATTTGCTGAAGGCTCAGTTTTGATTGGAGGAGACTTAAATATAACGTTGGAACCTTTATTGGATACCTCGACAGGAAACAGTAACATCTCAAGGCGAGAATTAGCCCAAATACGATCTTCTTTCCACACAGCGAACTTGATAGATGTATGGCGATATCACCACCCCCAGGATAGAACATACACTTATTTCTCTCACCCTCATAGGAACTATCATAGACTAGACTATTTATTTGTATCCAAAAATCTCCTCCCGACAGTTATAGAAACAGGAATCCTTCCGGCGTTGTACTCAGACCATGCAATGGTGACTATAAAGCTGGAATGGGGAAGACCTATCCAACCCAATAGGACATGGAGATTGAATGAATCCTTACTAAAATCTACCGAGATTAAACTCAAAATTCAAACGGCCATTAAAGATTATTTTCAACATAATAACACCCCAGACGTAGATCCCACGATTATTTGGGAGGCCCATAAAGCAACTATAAGAGGTATTATTATATCCATAGCATCATTTCGAAACAAACAAAGGAAAGCTGACATAGAGAAATTGTATAAAGATATTATTTACCTAGAGAAACAACACCAGACAACACTACACCATCCAACCATGATAAAACTCACAGAATGTAGACAACGCCTTAAAGATCTCCTCAATCAGAATGGAGCTAAATACTTCGCAAATTGGAGAAACCGAATTATGGTACATGGGGATAAAGCTTCCAAGTTAATGGTCTCTTTGATTAAAAAGAGACAATCCCGAACCTTTATCCACAGGATTAAAACAGGTACGGGCCAAATATCACAAAACTATGATCAAATTATCTCAGAATTCCTAACATTCTATAAAAATTTATATCAGATCCCAACACACAACCTTGTAGTGAACCAAACTCACAGACAACAAGACATAGACTCATTTCTTTCATCCTTATCCTTACCGAAATTAGATGAGCACCAACGGGAATGGTTAATAAAACCCTTTACACCGGAGGAACTCCAGTCCATCCTGTCTGAAGGTCAATCGGGCAAATCCCCAGGGCCAGATGGCTTTTCGCTACTCTATTACAAGACGTTTTCTCCAGAATTAAACGCACACTTGTTAAAGATGTGCAACGCAGTATTAAACGGTAGCTCTCTTCCCCCCCAGTCCTTAGAAGCACATGTTACACTTCTGCATAAAGAAGGCAAAGATCCAACACAATGCGGGAACTACAGACCCATCTCCTTGCTCAATGTGGACTTAAAACTGTATGCTAGCTTAATAGCAAGACGCTTGACGGACCTGATTCCCCATTTGATCTCGCTGGAGCAGACTGGATTTGTGCGAGGACGGGAGGGAAGAGACAATGCAAGCAGAATTTTACATCTAATGCAATACGCTAAAAGAAACCAAAAACAGATGGTCCTTCTGAGTACAGACGCCGAAAAGGCCTTTGATAGGGTGGACTGGACATTTCTTCGTAGCACCCTAATGGCTTTTCATATACCTTCCCCATTAATAGAGGCCATATTCAAAATGTACACTTCCCCGTCAGCTAAACTAAAAATTAATAACACACTTTCAGATCCCTTTCTAATAAAAAATGGTACGAGGCAGGGGTGTCCCTTGTCCCCCTTATTGTATGTTTTGGTTATGGAACCATTGCTACGGAGCATCCAAATGAATAAAGATATTAAAGGATTCCAACTGAATAATGTACACCACAAATCAGCGGCGTTTGCAGATGATTTGTTGGTAATTCTATCCGAACCGGATAGGGGCATCCCTGCCTTTGTTCAAACATTAGAAAAATATGGCCAACTCTCCAATTATAAAATTAATTTGTCTAAATCAGAGGCGCTAGGCCTCAATATTCCCGAACATACCATAACCAAATATAAAACTAGATTCCCTTTTAAATGGCCAGAGAAATACATCACTTACCTAGGTATAAAGATTGGACACTCGGATAAAGATCTTCTCTCCCTTAATGTACTTCCCACATTAGAAAAAGCAAAAGAAACGATTAAATCATGGAGAGCGCCCTTCCTATCGTGGATAGGCCGAAAAAATCTAATTAAAAGTATGATCCTACCAAAATTCCTTTATCTATTTCAGATGCTCCCAATCCGCATCCCGGAATATATGTTGAACAGAATCCACACATTTATTTCTAACTTTATCTGGAATGCTAAAAAACCGCGTATCAAATACCGGACACTTACCATGCCAAGAAACTGTGGTGGTATGGGAGCACCTGATATACGTAAATACTATACGGCAGCTATGCTGACGAGAGTCGTGGACTGGATTAGACGACCACCTCATAAGTTATGGTTGCCAATTGAAGAAGCTATGTCACCCGTACCTCTGAGGTCCCTGGCACTTCTCTCAGATTGCTATACTGACTCAAAATTATTTGGTAACACCTTTACTAAAACCATTGTAGCCATTTGGAAAAAGGAATGTGGTCGGCTGCTCCCTCCAATGACTCCGATTCTAAATTTGAGAGACCTCGTAGGCAGATTACCGCCAGGTTCTCGAGCTGGCAACCCAGGGGACTTGGAACTGAATCCTAATGACCCTATCCCACTCGACCTCCTCCTGTTGGATGGAGCACTGCTCTCCCACCAAGAAATACAGCAATCCAATTTGCTGCCTAATTTGTCCTTTCTGCAATACGGTACATTAAAAGCATTTATGCACAAACACCTGAAACACATAGACTTCATGAGACCTTTGACAATGTTTGAACAATTATGTTCACAATTGGCAGAGCCCACAAAAATACTATCTTCACTATATAAACAACTAACGCTTGACACAGACCATATTAAGAGAGACTTTCTGGAACCATGGGAACGGGATCTACAAATACAATTTTCAGAACAACAAATGAGACAGATATACAGAGGATCTCACGGCCCTTCCTCTTGTGTAAAAATTCAAGAAAGCACTTATAAAGTGGTAACGAGATGGTACCGCACCCCCTCACAACTACATAGATGGCACCCACAAATGTCAAGCTCCTGCTGGAGATGCAACTCCGGAGTAGGGACATACTTTCATATGTGGTGGCAATGCCCTCTTATCCAAGTATTTTGGTCAATGGTATCAACATTACTCACGGATGTTCTACAGAGGGACACAATTCTCACGCCTCTTACATCCCTTCTTAATTTTTACATATGGCCAAAAGACCTGTTTGCATCCAAATTAGCTTCTAATATCATAGCCGTTTGTAGACTCCTTGTCTCTGCCCAATGGAAATCTGATAAGACCCCGACGAAACCACAAATAATACGAGAAGTAGACATGGTGTATCGTGCAGCTGAACTGGCAGCTCTCTCATTTGGTTCACACGAGACCTTTGAGAAAACTTGGACGCTCTGGATGTGGTACCGTTCGACTCCTGAATTTCTGTTGTTGCATACCTCCGAGTGAGGAAAATACCGGGTTCTCTCTTGCATATACACCCCCCCCCCCCACCTCCTTCCCATCCACCCCTATTTTCCCTCTGTTCCCCCCCTATGTTGACTCTTTTTTACTTTTACACTTTTGCTATGAATGCAGAGTATTTACAAAAATGTGCTATTGTATTACTATTGAATGATTTATCTGTATCTACTGTTATGCCTTCATCCCTATGTTAGGGAACGAAAAATGTTGATTGTTTGATTATGACTTAAATTTTCAATAAAAAGACCATTAAAAGTAAAAGTATAAGAATTAGTACATGGAGAGATGCTGGAAAGGAGATAGTGCACTACAGTCGCCTGTTCAGAGATTCTTTATGGCCTTACAGGTCTTCCTGGTACTGCAACATAAAAAATCTAGTCTGTTCTGTAAAAATACCACTATCTGCTAGAATAAGTGTGTGGTTATCTGGTGGAGTAGGGATAGTGTATCAGAGGAATATAAGGTGGGTTCACTGGTACAGTAGCTGCTGGTGCAACATTTAATCAACAGTCTTTTCAGGGCTAATTCCAATAGATTATAGTCTGTAATTATACTGCTCTTGTCAGGGATGGAAATAGTGGACGGGCATAGTTCTAGCAGGATGGCAGGGTAGGGCTATTGGAGACTGGGGAGCTAGTCTGACCTTGTAGACTGACCCTTTTCCCAGAATTGCCTCTAAAGATGAGGATTTCTGGGCCACTACCCTTGCCCTGCTCATCACCAGCCCTAGGCTATAACCCCCCCACCTCCATCCAGGAACCAGGATAAGAACAGCAACTCCAGACAGATGACAATATCCCCAAAGCTACTAAGCAAGGCATCAGCAGAACAGCACACAGCGTCAGCATAGCACATCGTCTTTGCAGAGAATTAACTATTTCAACTACACCAGCTGATGAGTAATGGGATTATATAAAAGCTGGGGGAGTGAACAACCACGTCACCTGACACACACCTGACACACACAAAGCAGCACCTGGAGAGTCACAGAAATGAATTATTAATAGACTAAAGGAAATTAACTCCATGTAACTACTGCAGAGCAATTCACAGAGACTTCAGAGCAGTCTACACATGACAGCTCTTAGCTAGAATTAGAGCACGGAGATATGCTGAAGTAGGGATAAATAGTGTTTTAGAGGCAACTAGGCGGGATTCATTACGTTACAGTACCTAGGTACAGCATTAAACCAACAGTTCTTTTGAAGGCTAATTCCAATAGATTCTATTCTACAATAATATTTCTCTTAGCTCTAATTAGTGTAAGATTAGCTGGTGGAGTAGGGAAAGATGGTGTATTAGAGGCATTTATGCACAATTCATTGCATTACAGTACCTGCTGATGTAACATTAAATCAACAGTCTTTTTGAGGGCTAATTCTAATATATTCTAGTCTGTAATAATATTACCCTTAGCTGTCATTAGTGAGGGGTTAGCTGGTAGAGTAAGGATAGATAGTGTATTAGAGGCATTAAAGCATTATTCATTACATTACAGTACCTGCTGGTGCAAAATTAAATGAACAGTCCTTTTGAGGCCTAATTCCAATACATTCTAGTCTATTATACTACTGCGGTTAGCTGTAATTAGTGTAGGGTTAACTGATGCAGTGTATTAGAGGCATTTAGGCAGTGTTCATTGTGTTACAGTACCTGCTGGTGTGACATTAAACCTATAGTTAATTTTAGGGCTAATTTAGAAACATTCTATTCTTTAATAATACTACTCTTAGCTGGAATTACTGTAGGTACTGTAGGTACTGTATGTAGCTACTGCAGCAGGGATAGCATACTACAGTCAACTATTCAATTATTCTTTATTGCCTTACTGTTCTTGCTGGTGCTGCAACTAAAAATAATCTATTCTATTCTATATTAATACCGCTTATAGCTGAATTTACTGCAGGTGTTTGTGTGGAAGAATGGGACAAAATCACACCTGAGTAAGGCATGCTACTAGTTTCTCCATAAAGTAAGCGTCATGAAGCTGTCAGGCTTCTGTATGAAATGTTCAATAGATTTCAGTTAGAGTGATCAATAGTTTATTCCTTTTTAATTTCACATTATAACACATCACTAAATGTATGGACATATTTGGTTTGATTTCTTTGTATGGATTTTTAGAAACATCTGGTAAACAATTCATGTCAATAGAAAATTGGTAATGGAATAAAACGATGTTTGGGTGAGCGCTGGGATATGAAGACAGCTACACTTCAACAAGTATTTTACCTGTAAGTTTATTGTTCAATTCACACTAGGTCCTCTCCCACAACATGTTTCGATGCTCAGGGCGTCTTCCTCAAGTGGATCCACATGAGGAAGACGCCCTGAGCGTCGAAACATGTTGTGGGAGAGGACCTAGTGTGAATTGAACAATAAACTTACAGGTAAAATACTTGTTGAAGTGTAGCTGTCTTCATATCCCAGCGCTCACCCAAACATCGCTTTATTCCATTGCCTGCATATCCATCTCCCTATGGGGAGAGCGGTGGAGCAGCTCCGGAGGAGAAGACAAATCTAACAGAGGAGAGGAAAACACGTGACGGATCACGTGCAATTACACAGGCGGACACCGAGGAAAAAGGGAAAGAAATCCACACCGTCCAGAGAGAGACCCCGTGCACTCACTACGTGAGCCCCCCTGTTGTGCGGACAGCACAACAGGAAAAGGTGAGTGTAACGGTGACTTAACAGAGGGTGGATATAAAACATAAAACAGCGTGGCGCAACCAATTTCTATAGCTCATTACAAATAGAAAATTGGTAACATGTCAAATATTTATTTCACCAGCTGTATATGTGTATATGTATGGAATAGATATTACAAAACGAGATCTCATACATTTCCTTTCAAATGTTAATTACAGCACTAATGTCTTTGATGTTGTGTGTCAAAGTGTCAAAAGACGAATTCTCTCTCAGACACCGGGGAGATGAATCAGTATGAGGAGGCATGCTCCTATACCCAACTGGTTAAACTCACCTGACAAAGGCTGTCCTGCTCACTTAGGATGCCCATGGGATCTGCTTCACAATGACACCAGATTTGCTGGAGTTACATTTTAGCACAGACAGCTCTATTATGTCTTCGGCAGAGAGGAATCCATCAACTTTGCACAGAATCAATTTCTATAGATTTTTTTTTTTACTAAATACAGACTTGCTCTTATTTGAATTAAAACTTGTTAGAGTCAGGTTTGCTAAAAGAGAAAAAAAAATCTGGAAAAGGACAGTGTCATTTACTGCTTTAGATAGGCTTGGTTGCTATTCAAGCAGATCTATATTTCTCTGAGAAAACAATAGTCAACCACAGTCCTGATCCTGCAAGGAAAGAATATTGTGCAATAAAACCTGGAAAATAAAAACAGAGTCTATGAAAGCAGATTTTTAAGACTTATAGCATTGTCATTTATTTGGCATGATAATGGGACACATAAATCTTCACTTATGGGTTGTTCCTTTCCCCCTGATACAGATAAATAACATTTCATGACAGAGGATGGCAATAGAAAAAACCTTAGCTCTATTCCTTGTAAATTTAATGGTAGCCTTTCATCACAAGTATCTTGATTTTAATGAACGTACACACTCTGACGAATATGGAAGCTTGCTTTTATTGTTTCCAAAAGTATAGTTAGTCATTTCAGGTGTTAGTTTACATAAAGCATGATGGTTGCTTTCAGCTCTTGTGTTTCATGGCAGTCTTAGTTTCTGTAGGGCATTCATTCCAGTGAAGGGAAATTTTCGGCATTGCATATCGCTGTCTGATTTCTATTCAATTTTGTTTACTGCTGTCCAGAATCTGGCTCACCGGCGACCCGTCCTTATTGTGTTTACAGTATGAAATTCATTATTGAGTGGACTCAACACCAGTGGCGTAACTTCAGTCCCAGGGGCCCCAATGCGAAGGCTCCAACGGGGTCCAACGGGGTCCCCAATTATTGCAAATCTTTCATAGTATTAGTCTTTTTCTATAGGCCAAAGGGACTTTTGGGGCCCCCCTAGGCTGCAGGGCCCGGGTGCAATCGCAACCCTGCACTTATTGTAGTTACGCCCCTGCTCAATACGTCAGACTCTGTACAGAAAGATCCTCATCAAAGATGTGACACTCATTACAAAGAAATAGTACTAGAAAAAGGCTAACTAAACAGAAGCAGTAAAAGAACCAGTCCTACGACACAGATATCAGTGGCATACTACCAGCGGCAGTAGACCACACTATGGCATCCATGAGTCAGGGGAACCGCCGGTGGAAGTGCTGACATAAGCTCTCCCTGCATTGCAGTTTCAACAGTATGAGCATCGCAGATATTGATACAATTAAAGGCAATGATGAAAGATGGAGTGGTCTGCCTCCTTCCCCATCATTCTCATTGATATCTGAGATCTGAAGTCTCAGCTGAAAGGGCTCGATGGCCTGCAGCGCCAAGAAGTGCAAAGCTTTAACACTCTCACCACAGAGACCTTAGCACCAGGTGAAAGAGGAGAGATGAGTATTGTTTTTTTTAAATCAACAAATGGTCATAATATTATATGGATGACTATGGGGGTGCATTTTACTATATGGAGAACAATGAGGAATGCATTATACTATTTAAAGAACTATGAGGGTGCATTGTAACATACAGAGGACTATGGGGCATGCATTAAGTATGTTTTGGACTATGAGGGGTGCATTATATGAAAAGGAGGACTATGGGGGGGATTTTATTATATGGAGGACTATGGGTTGCATTTTATGACAGGAAGGACTATAAAGGGTGGATTATAATATATCGAGGACTGTGTGGCTGCTTCACATGATATGGAGGACTATGGAGGGTACATTATAATATATGGTGACTAGGGGGGACTATTAAACTATATAGAGGACTATGAGGCTTCATTATAATATACGGAGGACGTTGCAGAGGATCGTGAAGGGTTTACAGGGGAGTAATAGAGATGGAAACGAGGATTGTCATTGTGTTGTTTCTCCAAATAAATGATGTGTCTCTGTGTGATATATTTTATACTATTTACTTAGATGTTCTTGGGACTGACAATGACCCAACATTAGAAACCTTGGACTTAGTGCAAGCTGCCAATACAAAGTTAAAACAAAATCAGCGACACTGAAACCTGTCAGTGTACACAGGTGCAATGCAAAACAAAGTAAATTATAACACTAAAGAAAGCAGCTATATGCTGTGACTAAATAGAACATAGAACAATATTTCAGCATTGCAAAAAGGTGAAAATTGAGACACTTAGCTTTATATATGGCTATTCTGCAAACTTATGCCAATTTGTCGAACCGAACCAAACCCATAGGTTCACTCAACTCTAATTATGAATGAAATGTAGATAGAACAGACACATAGCTATAGGAGGTGTCATAAAAACAGTTGCACAGTAGGAATCTGACTGTCTAAAGTTTCCTCTGCCACATATCAAAATAGCATGATTATAATTAGCACATGGTAGATGAGAATCCTTATTCAAACTTTGCAATTAGGCTACGAAGCTTGTAAGAGAACAAATGGAACGAAATTACACTTACAGCAAACCTTGCTATGTACATTACATCTCTCAGCCAATCAGATGGCTGGGAGAGATCTGGCCAATCAGATGCCGCCACGTTACAATGACATAATCGCTAGCGGCCACCTGATTGGCCAGATGGAAAGGTCCTCTCAGGTAGACCGAGGACCTTTCCTTCTCGCCAATCAGGTGGCCGCTAGCGATTATGTCATTGTGACGTGGCGGCATCTGATTGGCTGAGAGAGTGACAGGTCCTTTTACATGAATGGATGTGCATCGGCCGGTCCCGTTACAGCCGTCGGTTAAGGTGAGTATCCGATTTTTTTATTTTTTAACCACTTTTCCTTTATTTTACAGGACTTTTGCAGTGTATCTATTGATACACTGCAAAAGTATTCGGTACTTGCTACTCTCGAGTAATCCTAATTTACTCGGCGAGGAGCGAGTACACAAATACCGCTACTATTCGGCGAGTGCCGAATAATAGCGAGTAGACTCGCCCATCCCTAGTGACATGTCTAAAGTGACATCAGAAATATACCAGAATGGTAACTCATGGTACATTCTCCTTCATGCTGTCATGTCCTGATCCATCTGCTTTTATCCACAGGTACAGTGCTGTGCAAGTTAATTGGGACAAAGCAAGTGTTTACTTGTTTTTCTTGCATTAATTTTACTATTGCTGATAAGTGTTTTATCAGTTCTTGGTGTCGTTTTCCTTTTTCTTCCACATTTCCCTTTTCGTTTTGGAGAAAACGATCCAGTTTCATTGTGTGCGAATTATTCTTGAAACGGTAGATTTTACAATACCAACGGTGGAAGCAATTTCTCTTACAGTCAGACTTGTATGTTCACTAAGAGTAATAATTCTAGACCTCTTCCGTGGAGTAACATCCATGAATCACACTGAGAGAAAAAGTACACTAAACCACTCCTCACAGAAACAAGCTCTCAACTGAAGCTGAGGGGACAGCTAGCTGTTATTTTCTAACTAAAACCATTCAAACCACATTTTGTTACTCAAGGTTGTACACTCACACCTGTTCAAAGCAGTTAAAACTGGTTTGAATCACTGACTGGTAACCCCAGCTTATGATTTTGCTTAAAATATGCTTTGTCCCAATTAATTTACACAGCACTGTATGTCTGAACTATCCTTTAATCCAGAACACCTAAAAAAATCCAGAACCCCATCTACTCCTCTTCCTCTGTTTTAACTTGTATGTCTGAACTTCTCGTGTTTCCTCCATGTACTAATCTTCCGAAAGCTAATATTGCCATTTCTGTATGTGTTATATCTAGGGATGAGCGAGTATACTCGTTACTATTCGGAACTTGCCTAATAGTACGGTATTCGGGCTACTCATTACTCTGTGAGTTTCCTTGTAATTACTCACTAGGAGTAACGAGTACAATGTAAGTCAATGGGAAATGCGAGTGAATTCTCTGCTGGACCCTATACAGCGGTCTGAGGGCTCAGGAGAAGGCTGAAATGCCCCACATGATTGTTTAAAAGCCGGCGGGCAGAGCAGTGAATAATCCGGAAGTCATTAACTTCCAGTATTATTCACTTCCCTGCCTGGCGCTTGGCAATATCCGCTGGTGTCGGCAGTGTTCAGGCTGTGGCGGCAGGGTTCACCCGCGGTCATAGCCCGAGCTATGACCTCGGGTGAACCCTGACTGTCACAGTCAGTTCTCAGCCTGTTCTTGCTCTGCATAGACATGTGTCTATGCAGAGCGATGTAGCAGTGCTGAGATAGTTTCACTTTTGGACTACATCGGGTAGAAGATAATTTTTTTTAATAAAGATGGAGTCTCACAGTTTTTTTTTGTTTTAGTTCTAATAATTTTTTTTTCTCTGTGTTGTTTTCTTTTTTTAATACTTCACTAGAAATTCATGGCGGTCATGTCTAATATTGGCGTGACCCCATGAATTTCGGGCTTAGGGCCAGCTGATAATACAAAGCTGGCCCTAACCCTTTTATTACCCAGTGAGCCACCGCACCAGGGCCCCTATGAAAACATCAAAGTGAATGTAAGGTTCATGTAGTAATCACTCAAGTATGGAGTGCTATCATGATATACACCGTAGTGTCAAGGAATAGATGCAACCTTAGACTAAATCTGTGGTTTCTTATAGCCAAAAACCTGGAAATATGGGTGTGGTCACGTGACGCCAAGTCACTATGATGTCGGTGCATGTGCCGTTGAACACTGTTTATCGTTGCCTAGACAGCGGATCATGTGATTTAATCACATGACCGCAATTACCAGGTAGTAATTGAAACGAACAATACTACATCAGAAAGAATTATTCAGTGTGAAACACAGCAAAAGAAACAAAGTGAGCACTACAAATTTGTTATAATAGACCCAAAGAATAAATGATAAAACCAAAAGAAGTTGGAAATAAAGAAAAATAAGCAAAAGAGAAATGGAGATAGGGAAAGATAAAACAGGGAAAAAGAGAAAAAGTATAAGGGTGCATGCACACGATCAGTGTACGCAGCATTTTGGAAGCAGTGTCTTGCTGCTGCGTCCAAAACGCTGCGTAGTATACTCCCGATGGGAGCCGCTTCCGACTCCGCAGCATAAAATGAACATGCTGTGGAGGAGCGGACTGCCGGCAACCCCCACCGCAGCTCCAAAGACGCTGCGGGCAGGTTACGCATAGTGAGGATGGGATTTCTTGAAATCGCATCCTCACTAAAGAAATCCCATCCTCACTATGCATAACCCGCCCGCAGCGTATTTGAAGCTGCGGTGGGGGTTGCCGCCAATCCGCTCCTCCACAGCATGAAATGAAGCGGATCCCATCAGGTGACTGCAGGGGGAAGCCGCCCCGCAACTGCCGCACATGGTGAGTACAGGGTGGCTGCGGTCTCCCTGCAGCTACCCGCGGCTTCACTCAGGTCCGGAGGAGCTATGCCCAACACGCAGCTCCTCCGGACTGTGTGCACGCACCCTAAGGGAATAAACATTAACCCCCAAAGGTCTTAATAGGGATTATGATGCCTCTAGTTTTCTCTAACATATCGTTTTATTTTCCTCTTTGTACAGAGATGCTGAATTTTCCATTGGTGAAGGTAACACCCTTTACTTCCCTGTTTATCACTTTCTTCTCTTTTGTTTCTCCCTCCTACCCCTTTTTTCCCTTCCTTTTGTCCCTTATTCCCTTATACTGTTTCTCTTTTTCCCTGTTTTATCTTTCCCTATCACCATTTCTCTTTTGCTTATTTTTCTTTATTTTCAACTTCTCTTGGTTTTATCATTTATTCTTTGGGTCTGTTATAACAAATTTGTGGTTTTCACTGTCTCTTTTGCTGCGTTTCACTCTGAATAATCCTTTCTAATGTAGTATTGTTTGTTTCAATCACTACCTGGTTATTGCGGTCATGTGATTAAGTCACATGATCCGCTGTGTAGGCAACGATAAACAGTGTTCAACGGTGCATGCGCCAACGTCATAGTGATGTAGCGTCACATGGCTACACCCATATTTCCGTGTTCCGTGCTACAGATTCAATCTAAGGTTACGCCTTTTCCTTGACACTACGGTGTATATCATCATAGCACCCTGTATTGTTGAGTGATTACTACATGATCTTTACATTCACTTTGATGTTTTCTTATACTTTATTTCACAGTATTGTTTCCAATGTAGCTTCTGACCTCACCTTTTTTTGACCATGTTTTGATGTTTCCATTTGGCTTGTATATCCTGGCTGTGAACATACTTCCTCACATTAAGGGTGCATTCAAACACTGCATATTTGCTGCGTATTTTTACGCAAGTGCTCTTGCAGTTTTTGTAGCCAAAACCAGGACTGGCTGATTAAAACCAGCTGTGGGTGAATAAATACCAAAGTGGAGCACTTGTTTCTATTAGACTTTTCCTCTGTTTGTTCCACTGCTGGTTTTGGCTACAAAAACTGCAACAGCACTCGCGTAAAAATACGCAGCAAATATGCAGTGCGTGAATGCATCCTAAATGCCTTTCTGTTTTCTTTGTATAGCCCATGTGAAAGTCTTTGCTGTCTTATGAGAAATGTCACGCAGAGGGGGGGGCCAGGGTACCCAGAAGTAGGATGGAGCTGGGCGTAGTGAGTCACGGGAGCCTACTCTGGCCCTGATACTGAGGTCCCTGACTCGCCCTGTACTCGGAGGTACCTCTAAAGGTGAGGAGGTCCAAGCCGTAGGCCTAAGACCCTAAAACTCCAGAGAAGCCCTAGGCATAAGCCCCTACCTCCACCCACAGACCACGGAACCCAGCAACTTCCAATGGAAAAAGAAACAGCAGCTTCAGATCAGCGTCTGCTCACAACAGGTCACAGTCCAGAAGTGAACTGAATCAGCAACATCAAGTGGATGTGATCTGACCCATTTATGGCCGAGGGGTGGGGAGAAAACAGACCAGGCACTCCCCCTCAGCTCACCTAAGCATGTAAGCATGAGTCATATTCATCACACACACCTGCACTCTCAGCTCGCGCTCATTAGGTTCCTCTCTCCACACTGAGAGAAGGGAAAAAAAGGCTTCATTTAAACCACAGCAGCAGCACTTCCATACTGCAAGGCAGCCAATACGTAACAAGAAAAAACAGTAGCACAGAGACAAGAATTGTTGGTATCTATCAGTATTATGTTGATTAGTACTCATGTTGGTCTATTTACAGGTATCATGAGAATTGATCATATACTCTGTTTTCTGTTTGTTTTTATAGCAAATTAAGAAGGCCAGAAGGCCGAAACGTTTTGTTTGCCACATTTTTGTCCATCTACTATTCTGCTACTCAATAAAGTTATCAAGATTCAATTTTTGTGCCAAGTTTTTGTATATAATATTGTTACGGGCTGGAATCCCTAATTGAGCACCAGCTACTTTGGGTTATCAATATTATATTCATTTCTGTATGTGGTTCTACTATTACTCCTCAGCAGCACACCTGCTGTCTTGGGGTTATATTGACCCAGATCTCTCTTTCACTCCCCACATCTGGTCACTCGCTCGCTCATATCACCTACCCCTCAAAAATATCTCTACAATTTGACTTTTTTTTACTGTTGACTCTGCAAAAACTGTAATTGTTGCACTTATTCATTCTGGTCTGGATTACTGCAATTCTCTAATCGGTCAACCTCTTATCAAACTCTCTCCTTTCCAATCCATCCTGAATGCAGCAGCCAGGATTATATTCCTCTCCAAGCGCTTCACCAATGCCTCTATCCTGTTCCAGTCATTGCACTGGCTGCTTATCTGCTACAGAATACAATATAAAATTATCACTCTGACACACAAAGCCCTCCACAGTTCTGCACCACCCTACATCTCCTCCCTCATCTCTGTTTATCACACTACACGTGCCCTCTATTCCTCAAATGACCTAATAGACAAGAGGTAGGAGAACAAGAGGCGCAATAGTGTCTTATCACCAAAGACCATCAAAATGTGGGTGGTAAAACAAGGTTCACTCACCTAGCCCAGTTGTGTGACCCACAACTGGCTTGAAGGCAAAGGATTATATTTGGCTGCTGCAGGACCTCCACCGACCACTCACACGTGGAACAACCATCAAAGGATTGGGAAAGCAAGGTGTGTTACAGTCCGCGCTGCCAAGTCATCACAAATTACCAGGAATCCAATTTGGATAGCAAAAGATCTTCTTTATTTCCTTTCCTACTCGTTTCGATGCCCCTCCTGGCACCTTCCTCAGGGATATTACATGGGGCAACATGTCAGGGTTTTTATAGCCCCAAGTACAGGTAATTAGGGGTGTGATTTGTTTACATGTGATGTCACTTCTGTAGGAGGAGCCTCAGTTTTCCCACAATTTTCAATAAAATTCTCATTCTATACACATATTTAACATCAAAGTATCTCTAAAACATTTGTAAAAATTCTATAAAACGATTGATGCAAAAAAATCGGTGAAAATCAGAGCGAAAACGCTCCTATACTGCTTTAGACATCCAGAGAGAAAAAATAAATAAATAAAATGGGTGTGAATAGCCATGCCATCCTACCTCCAGGGTAATAGAACCCATGTTTACGGTGTTTCTTTTAATCATTCGTATTTTAGTGACTTGCGCCAC
Source organism: Allobates femoralis (assembly GCA_033576535.1). NCBI lineage: Eukaryota > Metazoa > Chordata > Amphibia > Anura > Aromobatidae > Allobates > Allobates femoralis. The sequence continues at coordinate 140,038,332 of JARQOC010000008.1, read as the reverse complement.
TGCCTTCTTGCTATATAGGTGTCACCCGGGTATACTCTTAGATGAATGTAATAAAAAACGTTAAAAATGAGAATATTGTATCTAAGTGATCATTTCTATTTGTCATTTTTAGGAAAGAATTTTAGAAGATAGAAGTTTATTGAAAAAAATAGCTAAAAATTGGTATAAATATAAAAATAAAAACAAAAAATAAAAATAATTTTAATTTTTATTTGATAAAAGTAATGCTAAATTTTTTTTTTATAAACATAACAACTATAGAGTAATAAAAAATAAAGAATATGTAAAAGCTATCATGATATTTTGATCAAAATTAAACAAAGTAGGGAGCTGTTTTCCTTATTTGTAAATGTTTGTTCTCATGTTTTATATAAAAAGGTGTTGTGGTGTAACAGCACCTCCAATGTGTTTCTCAATTACCACACATAGCTTCTATTCCCCAAAGGATTCATGGTCAGAGAAAAAAACAAGAAATACATACAACATAGATGTAGTCATTATCAAACATATAATTACAATGTAATTCCATCAGAATTGCAATATTCAAGTTTAAACACATTGGAGGTGCTGTTACACCACAACACCTTTTATATAAAAAATGAGAACAAACGATTACAAATAAGGAAAACAGCTCCCTACTTTATTTAATTTTGATCAAAATATCATGATAGCTTTTACATATTCTTTATTTTTATTACTCTACAGTTGCTATGTTTATAAAAAAAAATTTTAGCATTACTTTTATCAAATAAAAATTAAAATTATTTTATTTTTTATTTTTATTTTTATATTTATACCAATTTTTAGCTATTTTTTTCAATAAACTTCTATCTTCTAAAATTCTTTCCTAAAAATACAAATAGAAATGATCATTTAGATACAAAATTCTCATTTTTAACATTTTTTATTACATCCATCTAAGAGTATACCCGGGTGATACCAATATAGCAAGAAGGCAGTGGCGCAAGTCACTAAAATACGAATGATTAAAAGAAACACCATAAACACGGGTTCTATTACCCTGGAGGTAGGATGGCATGGCTATTCACACCCATTTTATTTATTTATTTATTTTTTCTCTCTGGATGTCTAAAGCATTATAGGAGCGTTTTCGCTCTGATTTTCACCGATTTGCTTTGCATCAATCGTTTTATAGGATTTTTACAAATGTTTTAGAGATACTTTGATGTTAAATATGTGTATAGAATGAGAATTTTATTGAAAATTGTGGGAAAACTGAGGCTCCTCCTACAGAAGTGACATCACATGTAAACAAATCACACCCCTAATTACCTGTACTTGGGCTATAAAAACCCTGACATGTTGTACCTTTGTAATATCCCTGAGGAAGGTGCCAGGAGGGGCATCGAAACGCGTAGGAAAGGAAATAAAGAAGATCTTTTGCTATCCAAATTGGATTCCTGGTAATTTATGATGACTTGGCAGCGCGGACTGTAACACACCTTGTTTTCCCAACCAAGTGACCTAAGACTGACATCTACCGTACAATCCAAACCCCCCACTCCTGTCTCCAAGACTTCTCACGAGCTGCACCAATTCTCTGGAACGGATTACGAAGAACAATTCAATTAATTCTAAATATCCATAGCTTTAAGCGAGCATTAGAAACACATCTCTTTGGACTAGCCTACCACCTCACTAAGTAATTATTCCCATTCTGTCCTTCTCCAAATCTTGTCTCTTGTATCATCTTTCAACACCCTCATGCATTTTATAGCACTTTATCTGTACTTGTACAGATCCTGGCAGTGAACTGTTCATTCAGCATTATGTGAATCCCCTATTTATTATATTGATGGCTGGACCATATATGATGGCATTTGTTACTATTAGCTTTTGTGTCTCCCCTATTTCCTCATAGATTGTAAGCTTGCGAGCAGGGACCTCACTCCTAATGGGCTCAGTGATGTATTTTTTTTTTTGTCTCATATGGTCTGTATTGTATTATATTTATATTGTCTCACATTGTATTGTATTTTATCTTATTATTGTATTGTATCACTATTGTATTATTGTATTGTATTTTATTATATATTATTGTATTGTATTGTTTACCCTCTGAATTATAAAGTGCTGTGGAATATATTGGCACTATATAAATAACAAATCATTATTATTATCCTTTAATCCAGAATACCCACTGAAGCCCTAAACCCCATCTACTTCTCTTCCTCTGTTTTAACTGGTAGTCTGAATTATCCTTTGATCCAGAATATCCACTGAACCCCAGAACACCCCATCTACTCCTCTTCCTCTGTTTTAACTTGTACGCTGCTGCTTTATCCCTGACGATAATCCCGTGTATCATACTTCAAATTCACTATATGCATATTCATATGTCTGTGCTCTTCACACCAACCCCTATCCTTCCATCATATTCTCTCTTTCTCCTGCTTTGAGGCAGTCCAAATGTTCTTATTTGCTCCAATTGTCTTAATTTCCCCTGCTGTGTGGTGTCCTCTTGCTCACCCCCTCCTCCCCTCTACTCATACCTGGTCAATTTTGTGGGCATTTGAATGGTATAAATTGAGTGAAGCAGGTCTGATATAGACGTTGGTCTGATATGACATTATTTTAAGTGACATCTTTAAATGACATCAGAAATATACCAGAAATAGTCCAGAAATTAGTCAGAAGGTAAAAGTAATCATTGTCTTCTAATTATACTTGCCTTTCTTTCTCACCCTGCTCTTTTACTATGCTCACATTTGAACTCACCATTTTTGCTCCACTAATCCTCACTCTTCTTCGCTATCCCCAAACCCCAACACCTTCAAACCAAATAATTATCTCCTCCTCCCTCTTACTCCCCACCTCACTTCATCTGCAGACCTGCTTCTTAACCTTAGGCTTCTCGTACTAAAATATTATACAAGCCAGTCACTCTCCTTCACCCACCTGCTTTCCCTTTCTCTGCTTCTTCTCACTCCTGGTGACATATCCCCCAATCCTGGCCCCCCTCATCTCATACATCCCACTGGTCCTCATCGCTATCTTTCTTAAACTAATATAAACTACCACAATCCTCACACGTAAATCCTGTGCCACTGACCACCCCCCCCCGCTTGCTCTCTCTGGAGCACTTTGGAATGCCCGCTCACTCTGCAACAAGCTCCATGTGATACATGACCTCTTTACATCCTGCAACCTTTCCTTCCTGGCCCTCACTGAGACCTGGCTGACACCCCCTGACACGGCCTCTCCTGCTGCACTGCCTTCACTTTACCCACACTTTTCGCCCTGACAACAGACATGGCGGAGGAGTGGGTTTCCTTCTTTCTACAAACTGCTCCTTCAACCCAACCCAACCTCCACCCTCATTATCCTCTGCCTGCAACTACTCTCCCTCTAATTTCCAAATAGTTGTCGTATACCGACCACCGGGCTCAGACACTGCCTTCATTTACCAAGTCTCCTCATGGCTCCTTCAATTTCTCTCTGCTGACATCCTCAGCATCATCATGGGTGACTATAATATCCTTACTGACGCTCGCCAGCCAGCAGCCTCCAAACTCCTTTCACTTACCTCATCCTTTGGACTTATCCAGTGGTCCTCCACAGCCACTCACACAGACAGACCTCACACAGACAGACATAAACTAGACCTCATCTTCACCATCACACCCATCCTCAAAAAGCCAAACCTTGACCTGACTGATATGCCAAGCTATCGCCCCGTGTCGCTGCTCCCATTTGCTTCAAAACTCCTTGAGCAGCATGTTCATGCTCAACTTTCCTCCCTCCTTTCATCTAACTCTCTCCTTGACAACCTCCAATCTGGCTTCCACCTCCACCACTCCATCAAACTGCCCTGACCAAAAATACTAGCAACTTACTCACAGCCAAAGCTAACAGACATTTCTCCATCCTCCTCCTTCCAGACCTGTCCTCTGCCATAGACACAGTTGGCGACTGCCTGCTGCTACAGATTCTTTCTTCAATTGGCATCAAAGACCTTGCCCTCTCCTGGATCACCTCATAAATTTCTGAACATTTAGTGTTTCCCACTCCCATACTACCTCCTCATCCCACCCTCTCTCTGTTGGAGTCTCAAAAGGCTCTGTCCTGGGCCCCTACTTTTCTCCATCTATACCCTTGGCCTAGGACAATTCATAAAGTCCCATGGTTTCCATTACCATCTGTAAACTGATGACACTCAGATCTACCTCTCTGACCCAGACGTCACCTCTCTGGTGTCCAGAATCCCACAGTGTTGTCAGCCATATCCTCCTTCTTCTTCACTTCTTGCTTCCTAAAACTCAATATAGACAAAACCGAACTCAACATCTTTCCTCCATCTCATGTATCTTCACTACCCGATCTATCTATTATGGTAAAAGACATAATGCTCTCTCCTACACCTGAAATCCGCAGCCTCGGAGTAACTCTTGACTCTGCCCTATCCTTCAAACTGCACATTCAAACTCTCGCCACCTCCTGTCGCCTCCAGCTCAAAAATATTTCCAGAATTCATCCTTTCCTCAGCCCTCAATCTACTAAAACTCTTGTACATGCCCTCATCATCTCACACCTCCATTACTGCAACCTCCTCCTCTGTGGCCTGTCCACTAACTCTCTTGCACCTCTCCAGTCTGTGCTCAACTCTGTTGCCCGACTTATCCACCCGTCTCCTCACTACTCCCCTGTTTCTCCCCTCTGCAAATCTCTTCACTGGCTCCCAATTCCCCAATGAATCCAGTTCAAGCTACTAACACTGACCTACAAAGCCATCTAAAACCTCTCTCCTCCCTATATGTCCGAACTAATCTCTAATATCTTTCCTCATGTAAATTTCGATCCTTCCAAGACCTCCTCCTTTCCTCCAAACTTATTTGTTCCTTACACAACCGCCTCCAAGATTTTTCCCGAATATCCCCTATCCTTTTGAATTCTGTGCCCCAATATGTCTGATTATCCACGACACATGGATCCTTCAGATGGAACCTGAAAACCTATCTCTTCAGGAAATCTTACAGCCTGCAATGACTATTCTGATGCCTCACCACCACCTGAGCTGCCACACACCCGACCTTCTGTCTGTACCCCATTATCCTGAATATAAGCCGGCAAGGACAAGGTCCTCTCCCCTCTGTACCAGTCTGTCATTGTTAATTTGTAATTTTGTATGTAACCCCTTCTCATGTACAGCACCATGGAATTAATGGTGCTAAATAAATAAATAATAATAATAATAATAATAATACCTGGATGATATTATTAATCTCATGTGTTTTGTTCAGGTTCTTCTGTAGCTGATCAAGTAAGACAACAATTCACACTGAAGTCATAGCCCTCCCCTAAGAATCCTCCAATAAAATATGATAACATGGGAATGGGTTGCTGAGTGTAGGTGATTTATGTTATTTTTGGATCCCTACTGTAAATATACAAATATGTGAAATACCCAATAATGATTTTTGCTTCCTTAAAATTTTCTTTTGAAAAATTAGAAGATAGACAATTTAAATTCCCAGTTTGTATTACAAAACTTTTTATTGCTTTATAGTTCAAGTGATTGTAAAACTTAAACATTCATCTCATCTCTCTGTAGTCTTCCTGCCAAGACTTAATTTATATTTTATTGTTATATTAAGCGAGGTCAGATGGAAAAATAGAAACAGTATTTCAGAAGTATAGTCAAACTTATACATTATACAACACACTCCGTTACTGTCAAACTTTCAGGCTGAAAATTACAAAAGGTTTTATTTATTTACTTCACTTGCAAAGAACATTATACCTCTAACACAGAAAAAGAGAGAATATTATTGGCCTGCAGCAAGTGGCATTAAAATTGTTGGAAATTTGACTATATCTCCAAGGAATATGAAGCTGACACTGTGCTGTTCGGAATGGAAACCTTTTTTGGTAACATTCTGGGAGCAAGAATTACCCTCAGTGTGGTGCTTGCTTCTCTGCTGGGAATTGAGCATCTGTGACAAGTGTAATTACAATGTAAGGCAATTATGTTTTCATATATGAGGCACACATTACTTTGTAAAGTAACAAGCTACTGTGCACTTGTATATGGATAGATAGATAGATAGATAGATAGATAGATAGATAGATAGAGTCACACTTCTGGAGGAAGGCGCCCTAGAGTGGACTCACTGGGCCGTGGTAATGAACTCCCCTGGGTGAGCTGGTTCTAGTTGATCCAACCCCTATACAGGGATTGTCAGGAGCAAGCCCAGGGTTCTAAATACCACAGCTGCCGGTACCAGAGGGTAAAAAAGGGGGAGACAGAAGCGCACAATAGGGTCTTATCCAATGGTAAAATCGTTTCACAGATATGGATCCACTCACCTGGTTTAGTTGTGTGGAACACAACAACCATAAGCACAAATGGGTAGGATACGATGAACTGCAACAATCAGCCGGTCACTAGAATTGCATGTATAGAAAGGAAAGAAGTCCGGCTTTCAGGATCGCGCTGTTCCAGTTCACAAGGAGTTAATCCAAGGACCAAGCAGTGATCATAAGTTCATGAGTTTTCTAGAATAAAAAGAAAGTTATGATCACTGCTTGGTCCTTGGATTAACTCCTTGTGAACTGGAACAGCGCAATCCTGAAAGCCGGACTTCTTTCCTTTCTATACATGCGGTACCAGAGGGCGCGCTCATAGGGTTAACCTAACAGATGTATGGCAGAGGAGGGCCGGAGGTACCAGAGCCCGAGGTACGGGCAGGGCGGAGAACTGGCAGAATTACGCACAAGTGAGAGAGCACAAGGAGGGCCTGACTAACAGCCAGATATGCACAAGGCAACTAACACAATAATCAGGCACCTCTCAGCAGTGGAGGCGGCCTGATATACCGAAGGACGGACAGCTATTGGCCAAGGGGAGTGTGAGGCTGAGCCAAGTCAGCCCCTAGATTCACAGAGGAGGAGTGCAGCCACGCCCAATGCACCACTCATTACACCGTCTATTGTAGTGTGCTGGTGTGCGAACCCTGGTGATTGACAGACAGGAAGAGGACCCGGCGATGGCACTGAGACACCGCATGCCTGGACGCCGGATGCCTGACCGGCGGAGTAGGAGAGAACGCAGTGTCAGGGAAGTTCAGCGGGAGAGCGGTGCCAGGGGACCTAACAAATAGAGAGGTAAGATAGATAGATAGATAGATAGATAGATAGATAGATAGATAGATAGATAGATAGATAAATTTTAGACCCAACACTTGGAGACTTATCTCATTTTAAGAACATGGCTTTCACATGTGTAGCGGTAATGTTATTTATTAGATGCATGCCATATCCTATCAATATGCCATTCAGTTCCAATACTAATTGCATTTTAAAGGGGTTAGTCAACTTATCAATCGTTTTTAAATAGCTTCTGTTTTAATAAAAATAAAGACACAGGTATCACCTGTTGTTTTTACTCAGGAGCCAGCACTGACCCTCCAGTGGTCATTTCTGCCTTAGTTTACATACATGACTAATCATGTGATGGTCACATGTAAAGAAAAGTCAGGGGGTGTCAGTGATGGATAATCGAGGAAAAGAGTAGAAGAAAATGTTGCTTTTGTTATTTTATTAGACAAGCAGCTATTTGCAGGTAGATTTGATTTGTCAGATAAAATGAATTTGTCATCTGTTTTTGGTCACCCCATCTGCTTACTAGAATTTTGATAAAATCACTGTTTTCTTTGCTGCAGATCCACCAGTTCTATGAATGCTGAGCTCTGTATAACCCCATCCATACCACTGATTGGCAGCTTTCTATGTACACTGTGCACAGGCAGAAAGTTGCCAATCCATGGTGGGGACATGGTTATACAAAGCTCATGTGATGTCTGTCTGAGGCCACAGGCTCAAAACACCTATCTGGGATGGATTTGTCACAAGCCACTTCATTTGGCGGAACCCCGATAAAAACTGCCACCCTTTAACCCCTATTCAGGAATTTGGATTTACAACGAGGCTCAGAAGATTGTTGCCTGTGGATGGGCTACTGTCCAGAATTATAAACCAGAGGCAGGAATAGTCGCCAAACAGGGTCAAAGCTGGGAGGTCATGGAAAGGACAAAATCAAGATATGTTAGAATAGTGAGCTGGGTCAAAACCAAGAAATCTACAAGGTACAAAGTTATCAGGCAGGAGAAGTGTCCAAAAATAGACTGAGGTAAACTAGGAAAACACAAATATAGAGCAGGAGAAATATCAGACCTACCCAGGGAAGTGCAAGCTATATCTGGCAGTGTGCACCAGAAAACTGGAAACTTAAGTAGGGTGTGGTGCCTTCTAACAGGCTGAAGCCACACGTTGATGACTTTGGCTGGACAGCACACACATCCTGTCTGTCAAACTGGAAAGTACAACAGGTATCATCCACTTTAACCTTAGTGGATGGGCAGAGCCGGCGCTGGCCAGAGTTTCTGGCTCTGACTTCACCTCCATCACCAGCACCACCTACTGAGAGAATATGGCGGTGTGTGATGGCAGAAAAAGATGTCACAGGAACAGGCATAGGTGGGAATGAACCAGCTCATAAATATGGAGGACTACAACCAGACATTTGGCTAGTCTTCTAGTGATAACCTCTTGTATTTAAAACAATGATTTTACCAAAACTATTGCAAGTAGCACATTATGCATCACATTGCTGAAATCAGGCCTCTGTCTCTACAATAGGCTGCATTGAGTTTAGGGGATAGAAACTTGGTGACAGATTCCTTTTAAATCCAGAAAGAGATTTCATATTAGATGATACACTACCAGTAGACTTATTTATGTTACTATGTTACAGATTGAGAAAACCTCATTTATTACTTGTGTATTTGACGTAGACATCCTAAGTCTAGTTGTTCGCATATTCGAATGTAAAAAGATGATGTAACATTTCATCTGACCTGAGTGATTCAACACATTCACACTATACGTGCAAATACTTATTGAGTAAACATATCATAGCTTGGGGCATTACTATTGCAAAGACATGACAAATGGAATCACTTTTTGTGTCCTTTTTCACGTAAATATTTGTTGCTAAGACAGCGGCATGATAAAGGTACGCCTTTCAAATGCTCATTGAAGCACAAACTTGTAACAGTGTCAAATTATGAGAAAACCAAGGTATGGCAATCAGACAATAATATAGCTGTCATGATGAGTCTCATCTCTGCTTGTTCATACTCAGGCATAATTAGAATCAAATATCTTCCTCTCAGCATTTCTCCAGGGTCCACCCTTCTCTAAAAGCTCTCAGGCCATTAAGTCGTATCAATTAGTAATGATTTTTATTTTAGACCGCAGCCAGTGATGCTCGTCTTTAAAGGGTGATACAAGCAAAGACGTGAACGATATGAGTGATGTGAAGAATGCCCATTCTGACAATGTATGTGTTACTATCTGCATCAGGAAGGTAATTGGCTTAAAGTTGCTACATTCTTAGGCTCCGGAGCTTATTCATCAATGTGTCAAAAGTGTCACCATTTGATAAATAATCCACATACAATGATATAGCAAGCATTTTGTTTATCTCACATATTCTAAAAACAAGCTGGTTTAAGGCAGTTTTATGTGTTATATCTGAAGGTTTTGTTCTGCATTTCTTCAAGTCATTATGTAGGAGACTGGATAATACTTATTTCGTTAAGAAAAATACTCCTTCATTAATCCATCTATGGTATGTAGCCATCACATTATGTGGATAGGGCCTTATACACATTCAATACAAGTTAGCCAAAGCCCATGATTTGGTTAGACCCATATCCAATTTTAAAATTATGTTGGAAAGTATAAAGAAGGAGCAGTCTTAGTTTCAAGGAGAAAGTTGGTCTATCAGCAACGTTCTCAGGTATGTCCACCCAAAACAAATGACCACTCAGTTGAGTTCAGACTTTATGTTGTAATGAGGAATTTGCAAGAGATACTAGTCAGTCAATGAAACATTGAACAAGTGGCTAATTTGTGATGCTATCTCTTTTCTTAAAACAGCCGTATAATGGTGTACAGTCTGCGTGTGGTATGGATGATAGGTAGGGATGGGCGAATTCCTCGCTCAGAATAGTAGCGGACTCGGGGTACTCGCCCCGCTGAGTTTCCTTAGGAATTACTCGGGGCTAGCGAGTCCCTGTACTTTTGCAGTGTATCTATACAGATACACTACAAAAGTACCCTAAAAGTTAATGTAAGGGGTTAAAAACAATAACATTAATACTCACCTCCTGTACTCCTGGACCGGGACCGGGACCGAAGACCTCCGGCTGTTACAGGACCTCCGAGACCACCAGGAGAAGATGGGGAAAAGGACCTTGCAGTTCAGCCAATCAGCATTCGGCTAGCGGTCACATGGATTTGTCATGTGACCGCAGTACAGCCGCGTCACAACCCATGTGACCGCTAGCCGAATGCTGATTGGCTGAACTGCAAGGTTTTTTTCCCCATCTTCTCCCGGTGGTCTCGGAGGTCCTGTAACAGCCAGAGGTCTTCGGTACCGGTCCCGGTCAGGAGTACAGGAGGTGAGTATTAATGTTTATTTTTTTAACCCCTTACATTAACTTTTAGGGTACTTTTGTAGTGTATCTGTATAGATACACTGCAAAAGTACAGGTTACTACTCGGACTCGCTGACTCGCAACGAGTACCGAGTCTCGGACCCGGACTCGTTAGAGTCCAGCGAGTCCGAGTATTTCAGGATTCGCCCATCTCTAATGATAGGTCTTTTTCTTGTGAAATAGGTAAGTGCTACATACAAACCAGCTCATCGCCAAGTGCAGCGCTGGAAGAAAACAGAAAAGAAATTACAATATCGTAAGCTGCAGTTCAGTTACTCTCCTGAAATTCAATTTGGGCAACTTTGCTCAATTCTGAGGTTTGAGGGTTATAAATGTGGTGCCAATAAATCTGAAACAGGACCTAGAAGTGACCAGAAGAAGAAGGCTGATGAGGAGTTAATCAAAGAACCGTTCATTCGGAGAACAAATGTACGGCGGGTCGAGGAGAGGTGTATATAAGTCTTTGTTGGTTTTATAAACAAAATAGGGTTTTGTTGGCTGCCATTTTGCTTTATCTTGGCTGCTTATCAAAAATGGGAGGGACTCAGATATCTTTTAGAGATGCATCCAGATGCCTTCCGCATGCTATGCTCATTCCATTTGAGCACTATTTCCATTATTTTCAGCATTTTTTCTGCTCCTCTAGCCTTCCCAGGGGGATCTGCCAGAAAAATGCTTGAGTTACCTATTGACTTCCATTATACTCATTGCTCAAATTGTGCCTGTCCTTAGTGATGGACCTGCTTGATTTGAGTAATGAGCCCTCAAGCACTTTAGTGGTCACTCATCAATAGATCTGCGTAATCAACTTACCCAGTGAATCTGAAGATGGAGACCAACTCTTCAATATAAACCACCAAACTTGAGTCCAGCTGTGCTCCACTGGAATCTACTGATCTCTGATCACTCAGTTAGGCTAGGGTCAGACTTGCGTCATGGCCCTAGCCTTACGCAAACGCTAAATACTTAGAAATTTCAGCTGCAGCTATGCGCTGCCAGGCAACGAAGCCCTATAGAAACCCGATGTTTACCTTAGCAACCGGCTCCACACAAAGCTCCCGGATGTGCGTTTTTGGACAGCGCACATGAAGACACTGCAGACCGCGTTTCCTGTGAGCTCAGCTAAAGTGTACTTCCTGGAGCTTTGTGTGTGGCCAGTTGGCAAGGTAAACATCAAGTTTCTATAGGGCTCTTTTGCCTGGCAGCACATAGCATTAACGCTAAGTATTTAGCGCTTGCGTCAGGCTAGAGTCATGACGCAAGTGTGACCCTATCCTTACTGACCACCATCAAACAAGAATTGATTTGCCCAATATACTGGAATAGAATAAGTGATATCATAGCTGCAGGGCTTTTTGAGGAAGCGCAAAATAACATTAGTCTCCTCAGCTTCAACAATGTGGGAAGTGTTCAAATTCAAGGTGATACCTCAAATTTCAGATAATTCAACTTAATAGTCAATCCTTTGCAGACTGATACATTCCTCTCTGTATAATTTTGGTCCTCATCGTATGAGACTCACAACTCTGCATCAGAATTAGACCACTTTTGCTTAATATTGTAGGAACTATGGTTAAAAAAATGCCAATTTTATTTTTCATTGACATACTTTGAGTGCTTGAGTTTTATGGCATGAATCTTAGTTGTAAATAACATCATTCATTTTGCCATACAATGTACTGAAAAAGAAAATCAAATTTCAAGTGGGATTTATTGGTAAAAACAATGCAATTCTATTTTTTTGTTCTATTTTAACACAGTTTATTCTTTGATAAAAGTGACTTAAAAGTATGTTTCTCCAGATCAGTATGACTATGACAATATCAAACTTTCATATTTTGTTACATTTTAGTGGCTATAACCTTGTTAAAAAACTTTCATAGCCATTTTTTAAAACCTGCGACTTTTTTCCCCAACCATGGAGCTCGATGACAGGTTGCTTTTTGCACCTTGAGCGGATTTTTTTTTTTATAACATTTTGATTTTAATTTGTTTAATTATTGCATTTTTGGCAAAGTGCAATGACCAAAAAATAGCAATTTTGGAGCTTCTATGTTTTTTCATTTTGCCATTTAAAAAACAATTTGAATAATTTTATATTTTGATGCATTAGATGTTATTGGAAATGATGAGGCCAGATATGTTTTATGTCTTCATTTATGAGTAGGAGGAATAGTTGGAATGGTTTAGACTTTTATATGTTTTAAAACATTTTTAATTTATTTTTTTGGTCCACATTTAGGGGACTAAAATCTGAGGTTGTTTTGGTCACTTACACTATAGCTGCAGTTAAATTGAATTAATGATTTTTTAAAGCCACTGTGAGAGGGGAACAGGTATTTAAGTGGCTATACTGCAACGATCAAAGCACCCTATGTAAGACAACCAGCATCTCCTGTTTGTGAAGTTGGCTTCATACAAACCTTGAAGACTTATGTTGACAATGTATTGGACAAAATGATGGAAACACCTAACGTTTTGGCATCATAATCTTTGAACATGTTATAAACATGCAAACTGTGACATATGTTAATGTTTTGTAGTTGATTATTTGTGTTAAGTGACATGTGTGTGTAAATTAACTGTTTGTTTTGCCTAATTGTAAGAACATTGATGAGAACCTGATACCAATGGCAGACCTTTCGGATTTTCAAAAAGATCAAATTGTTGGTGCTCGTATGGCAGGCGTTAGTGTAACAGAAAGTGCCCGAATGCTTGGCGTGTCAAGAGGTACTGTCTCCAAAGTAATGACAGTGTATGAAAGAGAAGGAAAACCTTCCGCCGCAAAGCACAGGTCCAGCTGAAAGTCGAAGTTGACTGAGAGAGACGGTTGGACTCTAAAGCGAATTTTGAGAGAGGATTGCAAGACCACGGCTCCAAAAATCATTGCTGAGCTCAATGATCACCTACAGAAACCAGTGTCCACGAAAACTGTTCGTCGGGAGCTGCACAAATCTGGATTACACGGAAGAGGTGCAATTAGAAAACCGCTGCTCTCAATGACAAATGTTTCCAAGCATTTAGAGCGGTGTAGAAACCTCCGGAATTGGTCCCTCGAGCAGTGGAAACATGTGATATTCTCAGACGAATTATCGTTTACCCCATTTTCCGACCTCCGACCGCGTGTACGTTTGGAGACAGTCGAAAGAAGCATTCCATCCAGACTGCCTTCTCCCAACTGTAAAACAAGGCGGAGGTTCTGTGATGATCTGTGGTGCTATTTCGTGGAGATCCGCCGGGCCAATGATATCACCTTGTATGAATCCATACCTCGGAGAATTGAGGCTGTAATCGCCGCAAAAGGTGGATCTACACCATATTAAACCAACTTTTGTTGATTTTTCCAGGTGTTTCCATTATTTTGTCCTACCTCTGTATATTTTAGTTCTTTAAGGGTTAATATCAGTTTCATACTCATACTACAACTTTACTTTTTATTTGTGTTTTTGTTTACATTTTTGTTGGTTTCGTAATATTATTCCTTTATAAATAAGACATTTCATAGTAGGCTTATTGTTTTTCCATAGTTGGCTTATTGGGCTGGAGTTACACTAATTTGTGACTCTTGTGAGGATTTCATTGCACTGCCCGAGCCAGCCCTGATCATCTGAGTGTGTCAGCCTCATGTATTTATATGCAGCTGTCACATTCAGGTCAGGTGAGCTGCCAGCCAGTCCGGCATTATGATGTGATCCTCACACAAGTCAGTGTGACTCCAGCTTTATTTTGTTTTCCCAGTGATTTGTTTTTTTTGATTTGACTATAGAAGTCAAAGGAACCATTATTTCTTACGCAAAAGTTCTTATTAAAGTTAAATTTTGTGCCATGCCACTATTGGTCATAGAGGTCCATTTGTTACCGACAAAACTTGTAGAACATGCGTAGAGACTGCATGGCCACATAGATCCGGCTCAAAGGGAGCTCAGCTGTGTTCATGAGCTCTTAGTGTCAATTGCCATTTAACACTATAGGAATGTGATAGCAGAATTCATTTCATCATATCTAGAATCCATTTTGTTAAATGTAAACTCCATTTTCTATTTGTGTGAAAATCTTTACTATGTACTCATGCCAGTGCCAGGAAGAGAGGATTACAATGTTTATGTTAGATAAGGACCATATCCTCTTTGTGAAAATCGAAACTTAAGAAAAAGTTGGAATTTGAGAATAACACTTTGGGAAGTATGCAAAGGGTGCTGATGTTCACCCAATAGGATGAATATATGTAAATGCCAAAGGATAAGTTGACCAATAATGATGATACAATACTTGTCCAAGAAAATGCCTATATCGGTTTAAGACAATGATGTAATAAACACATTGAACATTGAGACAAAGAGAGCTGCTTCTGATCCATTTCTGTCTCAGGGGTGCTGCTCTGTTATGTACGCACAAGATCTCAATGATTTGAATTTGGAGCACACACAGAAAGGTCTTATACATCCCATGCTAAATGGCAATGACAGGAATAACAGTTCTCGGAGATTTGCTTTGCTAAAAGAGTGACAAATCCACCACATGAACAGGGGAATAGGTTGCCAGGGTTAAAGAGTTTACATGATCTTCTGTGAGACAGAAAAATAGTTCTGGTTTAGACACATTCATAATTTCAGTTTGGTATTGCAGTGAAACTCTCAAGGCATTTCAACACTGCTGTGGTTTTTATAAGCTTTTCATCATAAGATGAAGAGGAGGAGGCTGAAGAAGACAAAAAAAATAACAGTGTTCATACAGAAAAGGGCCCCTAAGCTGATGAAAGTTGTATGACCGGAGGATTGGGTGATGATAGAAACCAGCAGATTTTACTTCTAAGAAGCCAGAGGCTTGTAAAGTAAGCTCAGATCTCACTTTTTGTAAGTTGGAGACATAAAAAAGATTCGATATTTTAAAGAAAGATAAAAACTTACATAGCACGACTGATAAGGTAGGCTTCTACGATATAGAGTATATTTCAGAAATATTAGGAGGGAGACAATTTTTAGAGCGTTGCATTTGTACACCAGTACAATGAATAGGAAAAAAGCCAATGGGATACTATTGGGTTATTAGAGTGTTAGCTTTCAGCTTTGAATTATTATTCAACGTGCACTATCCATTTCACAGTTACAATAATTTTCCCAGCCTCTAAAATTATTGTAAAACTGACTTCATTAGTTCATGGCAAATGTAACAGATAAAGGAAAGGAAAGGAAGGGAAAGGATTCTGCAGTGATCCACCCTGGTTATATTCTGTTGTCCAACTCACCAGTGTATTGCTTTATTTCAGAATATAAGGTAAAATATATATTTGTACCTTGTTAGCCAGTAGATAGAAAAATATTAAAATTTCAGAGTTCCCTGTGGTTGATACCTTTTAATGGCTAACTGAAAAAATGGTAATAAATAGCAAGTATTTGAGAGTACTCTGGTCTCTTCATTAGCCTGATGAAGAGACTGGAGTAGTCTAGAAAGCTTGCTATTTATTACCATCTTTTCAGTTAGCCATGAAAAGGTATCAACCACAGGGAACTGTCAGATTTTAATATTTTTCAGAATATATTAACTTGTTTATTTAGCAATTTCTGTTATCGCGAGTGCAAATTCAACAGTTGGAGTTAAACGGGTGGTCCATTAGTTAAGTGACATTTCCATCTAAATCCTATTTAGTACCATACTCTATTTTCTAAAGTATTTGTTATAACAATCCCCTGCCATTCCTTAACTACACTATTTATCTAGCTGGTATTCTATTTTTTCATATTTCCTCTCCGATTATGCTTTATTTAAGAATTCCAGTGTGTGTAAAGCATAATCAGTGACACTCATTTCAGGGGCTGCGTTGTTCCTGCTGTGTCCCCCTGCTCACTGTGCAATTTGCACAGTGAATTGTTTACTCTGTTATCAGCTTAGATCAGTAATAATCAGCCAGCAACAAAACAGTGTCAATACCCGGGATTCTGCCCATTTAGGCTCAGTAGGAGAAAGCAATCCTAGTTTGACACTTATTATAATGGTGAGGTATGACAAGTTGTGCTTTCATGATATTCAATGTGCTTAGGACAATCTGGCAATTTTACCTGTACATTCCAGCATCTTCTCCTTTAAGAACCCAGTGCTTTGTGGGTCAGCCCTCGGCATCTCTGGCAATGGAGCAGCTATTTTAAATCAGTATCAGACAAGATTCCATGCAGGCAGGCATACATGTGATTCAACCAGAGCTGGGGTGCGTGAGGTACTCGGTCACCGGGGCTACTGTGTGGGGAGTCACGGATGGTCGGGACCCCGGTGCTGTGCCCTGGTGATCAATTATACCAGATGTTGATGGTAAACGGTGGGGGTAAAGGGGTTATTTACAGGGGAACGTGACGCCACCTGTAGAGTCTGGTAAGATGGTACCGGCGCTGCCAGCCGGCCGCTGAGGTGATGGTTAAGGCAGCTATGTGTGGTACAGCTCCCCACAGGTGGAGCTTTACCTCAGGGCAGCTGTGGTGGTGAGACTGTGAGGGAGGACAGTAATGTTGATGGTGGTGCAGTTCTTACCCCTCTGCTTGATGATGTTAAGCCCTCCAGGCTGTGGCAGGAAGAATAACAGAAACAGTTCCAGTTTAACTCTGCTTTACTTGGTACCGACTGATGGCATAACAAGACACGGTACAGTTTGGTTTTAGGGTGTTGCTGCCAACTCAGGGTTTCTCTTATGGAGTCTCTAGATGTCCTCTCTTTGTCTTTCAGGGTTTACTACTTTCTTTCTGACTCTAGATCTTTCAGTCTTTTACCACCCTTGCAGAGCTCCCCTGCCAGTCCTACGGTCTGTATCTAGAAGATAAGGTCTGTCCACTACCCGGTCTGGATAAGGCAACCCGGAACCGAGATACAGAAGGCTCCCTTCCAGCACCGCAATATATGTCTGTCCCTTTTAGTTTCTTCTAGTGTCCTGAACCGGTTTTCAGTCCTGAGGGGAGAGGTACCTTGTGGCACTGTCAGCAACCCGGTTCTGTTGGGCCTGCAGCTCGTCGGCTTTTCAGTCAGAGATGAACTCCTGGCTGCCTCGGTTGTCCGTGTCACCGGTGTCCCCCCAACATGACCAGCTGGCTCCTACCAGCCCTGGCCCGTTGCCATCTGTCCTGGGTCCCCACATAAAGATGGGGTACCCTCCACTCAGCTGGGCTGCCAGGCCTGACCACTCTGTCTGCCTTCCCAGCACCGTCTGAGGTAAACTGTCAACTGTCACTCTTCCTCTATCCTAAGCTCCGCCCCCACCTGTGGAACCTACTATATTACCAGTTCCCCCTATTCTAAGTGGTGCAGTCCTAAGTGAGTGTAAAAATAGACTCCATAAGATTTAAATCCTAAACCAACAACTTACAAAATAATACTACACATAAATAATAAATGCAATACCACTCTGTGGCGCCTAGCCGCAGGGGCGCCACACATGTCTTCTCCCTGTATGTTTCTCTTTTGTCAAGCATCATCCTTGTCAAGCATATCTGGTGAGAGTTATTCTCCCGTCTGTGTATTTGATACTTTAGAGCCTGATGTTAGGATTGTAGACCAATCATTTTTACATAGTGATTAGGTATATTAGAAACGTATGTGTCCTATCTAAATCCTCCATTTTAGTGAAGGATCCTCTGTACTGAACACTGTCATGGCTGTCTGTATGATATGTGTGCCTAGTGCTGATTTATGCTTGCTGTACTGTGTATTGTTGTTAATGTTTATGTGATATGCTCAGTGCTGATTTGTATTAGGCTAGAGTCAGACTTGCGTCGTCCCCTGAGCCTGCAGGATCCGACAGAAACTTAGTTTCTGGCCGGGAGAAGCGCATAGCATTAACAGCAGGTAACGCTATGCGCCACCTGTCTATTGATCTTAATGGCAACCGGACCATACCGCAGTTGACAGCTCCACAGAGATCTCCAGGATATGCGCTTTTGCAGAGGAAAATGCTGCAAACAGCGTTTCCTGTGCGCTCTACAAAAGCGCATATCCTGGAGATCTCTGTGGAGCCGGTGGCTGTGGTAAGCATCCAGTTGCCATAGGGATCAATAAACAGGCGGCGCATAGCGTTACCTGCTGGTAACGCTACTCTCTACTCTAGCCAGAAACTAAGTTTCTGTCGAATCCTGCAGGCTCAGGGGCTGACGCAAGTCTGACTCTAGCTTAATTTGCATTCTAGTTTTAATGCGCATTACTCACTGTTGAACAATAAAAAATAGAATACAAAACCAACAGTCTGTTTACTTGGGATACAGAGAAGGCTTAATCTGTATGCCGACATTCATACCACATAGAACATGAAGCAAGGCACAATGTCCGGCATGCAGTCCAGTGATGTCACTAGTAGAGATGAGTGATGTTCGACTCGAATTGTTCACCAATCTCAAATTCGAGTTGCTTTTGGCGGTGTTCGAGTCATTCGCCGAATTCGAACAATTTGGTTCAAATTCGGCAGTTCTAGAAGCTGTTCGATTTTGGTTCAAAAATGCGACAGATGCGGTCAGAAAACCGCATCTGCCGCATTTTCAGCCAAAATAAACAGCTATTAAGTAAAACAAAGTGTTAAAAAAAAAAGTATGCTTACCTGTCCGGTGGTCCAGCGAAGGCTCCGGCAAGGTCCTGTTGCTGATAGGACCTGTGGTGACGTCAGTTATTGCGGGAACTTCGGTCACATGACCGGAGTTCCCGCGATAACTGACGTCACCACAGGTCCTATCAGCAAAAAGATGCAGTCCCTAAGTGTGTTTTTGTTTTTGTTTTCAAATAAAAATAATTTTTCTTGGTGTTGTGTTTATATTTAAACAATTTAATAGAAATTTATGGGGGGCATGTCTAATATTAGCGTGACCCCATGAATTTCGGGCTTAGGGCCAGCCGATAATACAAAGCTGGCCGTAACCCCTTCATTACCCAGTGAGCCAACGCACCAGGGCCCTGGAAGAGTTGGGCTCAGTGCCAGAACATGGCGCTTCAATGAACGCGCCATCTTCTGGGGTGGCTGCGGGCTGCCATTCACAGCGGGGGGGTGCCCAGAAGGCTTGGGCCTCCCTGCACTGTGGATTCCAGCCCCCAGCTGCCTAGCTGTACCTGACAGCTACAATGACTACAACAGTCAGGGTTCACCTCAGGTCATAGCTCAGGCTATGACCGCAGGTGAACCCTGCTGTCACATCTCGAAGACTGCCACCGGCCGCTGGAGATTGCCGAGCGCCGGCAGAGCAGTGAATAAACCAGAAGTCATTAACTTCCGGTTTATTCACTGCTCTGCCGGCGCTCGGCAATCTCGGTGGCCGGCGGCAGCAGCAGTATGGCTGTGACAGCAGGGTTCACCCATGGTCATAGCCTGAGCTATGACCTGAAGTGAACCATGACTGTTGTAGTCAATTTTTAGCCTGCTCTCCCTCTGCATAGACATGTGTGTCTATGCAGAGCGATGTAGCAGTGCTGATATTGCGTTTATGGACTACGGCAGACGAAGAGGATTTTTTTAATAAAGATGTAGTCACTAAATGTCTTTTTTGTTTTATTTCTAATAAAAAAAAAAATTCTCTGTGTTGTATTTTTTTTGACAGAATTTACTAGAAATTCATGGCGGTCATGTCTACTATTGGCGTGACCGCCATGAATTTCGGGCTTAGGGCCAGCTGATAATGGAAAGCTGGCCCTAAGCCCTTTATTACCCAGTGAGCCACCGCACCAGGGCCCAGGAAGAGTTGGGTTCAGTGCTTGAATATGGCGCTTCAATGAACGCACCATCTCCTGGGGCAGCTGCGGGCTGCCATTTGCAGCGGGGGGTGCCCAGAAGGCTTGGGCCTCCCTGCGCAGCAGATTCCAGGTGGGTGCTGGACCACCTATTTAAATTAAACAAAGCCAAATGTATGTAAAATAAAAAAGAATTAAATACTTACCTCTCCGACGCCTTTTCCCAGTGTCCGGTGGCGAGGCCAGGCGATGTGTGTCCTGCAAGAGCGTGCCGTGATGTCAGAGGGGTGTTCCGGGCGCTGGTTGGCAGCTCGCGGACATGTGATGTGCATAACATGACCGCGAGCGGCCAATCAGCGCTGGGAACGCCCCTCTGACATCACGGCAGGTCCTGGCAGCACTACACATCACCTGGCCTTGCCACCGGACACAGGGAAAAGGCGTCAGAGGGTAAGTATTTGATTCTTTTTTATTTTACATACATTTGGCTTTGTTTAATTTAGATTTCGCAGTGTTTATTAATACACTGCGAATTCTAATGGGGCGGTCACAGCTGTCACAAGGGGAGGAGGAAGCAGGATTCTTCCTCCCCTCTGTGACGTCAGAGGGAGAAAACGCAGGAGCTCCTGCATAAAGAATTGACAACTCAGTTCTTTACGCAACTGCGTTTTCTCCCAGAAAAAGCACTGCGTATTTTAACGCAGTGTCTGCACAGAAAGGTGAATTTCCCAGTCACTTTGCTGGCAGGCACAAAACACATTGCGTATTTTGAAAAGCGTGCATAAAAACGCGCGCCAAAATACGCAATGTGTGAACGCAGCCTTATACTAAGATGTATTCATTAAAATGTACAATTGTTTGTGGCACAACCCCAGACATTATAATCATTACCCCATTAGTTTTGAACTGAGGACAACAGTGTTGACCAGTGAGAAAGTTGTATGGCAGGATTTCACAGTACAGGTGAAAAATGACTGAAATGCTGTAAGAGACTGTAGAGGAATATTCAGCGGTCGAGTCAGTCACCTTACCTTACCCTGAGAGAGCATGCCTTTCACTTACTGAAGGCAAAACCATGGTAGGAGGACAGACTAGATGGTTGTAATAAAGACCTGGTAAAATATTTAGTGAAAGACACATTTGTCCACATATTATAGGCTTAACGCAGTCGTTACTGCAATTTATTTGCATCCAAATATTAAAAATGTTTCTAATTATAATTGTTAGTTTAGTTACCGTATATACTCGTGTATAAGCCGACTTTTTCAGCCCAAAAATTGGGCTTAAAAGTCTACCCCTCGGCTTATACACGAGTCATATACCGAATGTATGGGTGGGGGCAGCTCTGGGGGGGTGTCGGGGGCTGGAGCGGGCTAGCTGCAGGATGCAGAGGGATGCAGAGAGAGCGTGGAGATCTCCTGCTCCCGCTCATTTAATATGCACTGTCGCTGTTCATCACCTTGGTGCTGAAACAGCACCAAGTTATGGACAGAGGAGCAGGCATACTATCTGCAGTCACCTCTGGCATTCAGGCTATGCTGTACCCTCCCCTGTCCCCCATCACTCTTTATGCCCCCAGCTGGCACACACACAGCCCCCCTGCATCCAGAATATGCCCCCCGTCATTCTTCATGCCTCCCCAGCTGTCACACATAGCCCCCTCCCCCCGCATTAAGAATATGCGCCCCCATCATTCTTTATGTCTCCTGCTGGCGTGCACATAGCCCCCACATCAAGAATATGCCTGCCCCCCCCGTCACTGTATATGCCCCGGATCTGGCGTGCACATAGCCCCCACATCAAGAATATGCCTGCCCCCCCCTGTCACTGTATATGCCCGGGAGCCGGCGTGCACATAGCTGCCACATCAAGAATATGTCTGCCCCCCTGTCACTGTATATGCCCGGGAGCCGGCGTGCACATAGCCCCCACATCAAAAATATGTCTGCCCCCCCCCCGTCACTGCATATGCCTGGGAGCCGGCGCGCACATTTAAAACAACATACTGTTAACTCACCCTCCAATGCGCGGTCCTTGCTCACAGCTCCTCCGTTGCTCTTCCTGTTTCCCGGCCATCAAATCATGTGACCGGGTATTACTGTGCGCCCGGTCACATGATTTGATGGCCGGGAAACAGGAAGAGCAACAGAGGAGCTGTGAGCAAGGACCGCGCATTGGAGGGTGAGTTAACAGTATGTTGTTTTAAATGTGCGCGCCGGCTCCCGGGCATATGCAGTGACGGGGGGGGCAGACATATTCTTGATGTCGGAGCTATGTGCACGCCGGCTCCCTGACATATACAGTGACAGGGGGGGGGCAGACATATTCTTGATGTGGGGGCTATGTGCACGCCGGCTCCCGGGCATATGCAGTGACGGGGGGGGCAGACATATTCTTGATGTGGGAGCTATGTGCACGCCGGCTCCCTGGCATATACAGTGACAGGGGGGGGGCAGACATATTCTTGATGTGGGGGCTATGTGCGCGCCGGCTCCCGGGCATATGCAGTGATGGGGGGGCAGGCATATTCTTGATGTGGGGGCTATGTGCACGCCAGATCCGGGGCATATACAGTGACAGGGGGGGGCAGGCATATTCTTGATGTGGGGGCTATGTGCACGCCAGCTGAGGAGACATAAAGAATGATGGGGGCGCATATTCTTAATGCAGGGGGGGCTATGTGTGTGACAGCTGGGGAGGCATGAAGAATGATGGGGGGGGCATATTCTGGATTCAGGGGGGCTATGTGTGTGCCAGCTGTGCTGGGAGCTAAATACACTGTGCTGAGGGCTGTATACACTGTGCTGAGGCTGTATACACTGTGCTGAGGGCTGTATACCTGTGCTGAGGGCTGTATACCACACTGCTGGAGGCTGCATACCAGTGCTGGGGGCTGTATACCACACTGCTGGGGGCTGTATACCTGTGCTGAGGGCTGTATACCACACTGCTGGAGGCTGTATACCTGTGCTGAGGGCTGTATACCACACTGCTGGGGGCTGTATACCTGTGCTGAAGGCTGTATACCACACTGCTGGGGGCTGTATACCTGTGCTGGAGTCCACCCTCGGCTTATACGTGAGTCAATACGTTTTCCCAGTTTTTGGGGGCAAAAGTAGGGGGGTCGACTTATACACGGGTCGGCTTATACACGAGTATATACGGTAATTACTTTTGAGTCTGTGAAAATGGAAGGACTAGTGGTAAATAAGAAACAAACATTCCTAAACCCTTTCAAATATAATTTGATATATTTTTTAACCACATAGGGAGAAGACACCAATAAAAAGACAAAAGACCAATAGTCACTGCCATGCACTTACTAAAATATTTACATCGCAAGACACCAGCTGTTATCTTTGGCATGTGATTGCCTGAAAGTGAAGGCATGATTGGGATAATTCTTGGTCATGTTGCAATGAGCCATAAATCAATTAATTAGGAAGTGACAAGCATTGTCACTTGCTAATTATTCATCCCTCACACAAAGCATTACTTGCAGCAGGGAAGGAAAATGTGGCCACTTGAATGAAATGCTGGAGAAATGGACAGATTAAAACGAAAAGTCATAGGCGCTGCAAAGCCGAAGATGGAGATACCCTTGATCTCTGAACAATTTGTTCACTTCCAATAATATAGTACTTCTAATTTTTAGATACACATTTCCATTTTCCTGTTCAACTTACAAGAAGGAAACACAAATATCACCATGAATATCTGCACAAATCAATCACACAACAAACACCAACTATCCCAGAAGAACCTAATCTAAACATTGTAATTCTTAAATGGCCAAACACAATTGTGATGTAATGAGGACTATTTCTTATATTATCTTAGTTTTTGTCTATACCCTACAATAGAAAATCCTCTCTATATATAATAATAATAATCTTAATTTATATAGCGCCAACTCACTCCACGGCACTTTACAATTCAATATACATAAATACAGTGCATTGTGAAAGTATTTGGCCCCTTGAACTTTTCAACCTTTTGCCACATTTCAGGCTTCAAACATAAAGATGCTACTGCGCAGACGCAAATGCCGTCACTGCTTCCATACATACATAGGAGGGGCTTCCATACATACATAGGATAGCCGAGTATTGGTCAAGATACCTTAGAATACAATGCTCTGAGCTTAGATCTCGGTTTCATCTGCTTTTCTTTAATGACTTCAACAAAATGTGACTTTTTTGAAAAAAAATGTATAAAAACAATTTTGAAAGGTAAAAAAATTAAGTTAAACTATTAGGCCATATTGTGGTGGTGGGTCTTAAGGCCCCGCACGTTTTTGGGGCCCCGCCAGCGTCACTATCCCCCATTTACATGGGGCGACATCTCCAGCGATGCGCCGGCGAGCTTACTGGCGGCATTGCCATCGGGGTGTCTGAAAACCCCAGCGGCGAAGCAGGACAATGGGAGCCTATGGCTCCCATCGCCTGACAGGTCACCAGCGGCCGGTTACATGGGGCGATGTGTGCACGTAGGGATGATGTCGCCGCCGATAGGCCACGCCCCTACGTTGCCTATGTAATTGGCTGCGATGTCGCCCCGTGTGACGGGGCCTTTACAGGTGGTGAGCTAAATTCCATACGGTGGAGGACAAATTCAAAGTTAATTTCTGGGGTTACCAGATCCCCAAATAAAGTATGTTTAAGGTGCTGGGCACAGGTTATAATGCCCAAAAGGGGTGACAGGTTCACTTTAATATTTTTCTAATGATACAACTGAACTTTAAGTTATACTTCTGAAAGAAAAAACTAGGAACCTCTTCAATGTTCTTTATGATCAGGTATATATAAGAAGCATATAGGTTAAAGGATCGTCTGTGTTTTAATACATTATGTGTTTTAATAAATGCACATTTACAGCATGAGCAATATGATAGAATGTCACTGGCAATTCTGTTCATAATCTCTAGAGATCATTAATAGGATCATTGACTAGTTAAATATGAAAAGCCATTGGCACAGGTGATGGAATGTTCTCCTTGTGAAAATTTATGTCATTTAAAAAGATTGTAACTCATTTATACAGCATGGCAGAAAAAATATTGTGTCATCTTTACAAGATCCGAGAGTGAAATATATCCCAGGGACAACAGTTACGGCAGTCTGATTCCGAGTATTGGTCAAGATACTTTAGAATATTAGAATGTTCTGAGCTTAGATCTCGGTTTCATCTGCTTTTCTTTAATGACTTCAACAAAAGTGACTTCTTTTGAAAAAAATGTCTAAAAACAATTTTGAAAGGTAAAAAAATGAAGTTAAACTATTAGGCCATTTTCATATTAAACTTTGTAAGACGCTCTGGACAATATGTTTTATTCTCAGTACTCTGTACATTGTCATTTTATATGGAATCGTCTTCTTTATGAAAATTTATTTAACAAATAAAATGTATTCTAGCTACCAAAAAGACGATTATTATCCCTGCATCCAGGCTATTAGGTGAGATTTTGATACTGCCGAATTTCAGCAGCATTTCTGCATCGATTAGTTAAATCTGGTCACTTCCATTTATTTGTTAAGTGCATTTGATCACATGAGTTTTTTTGCACTTTTTCTTTTATGCTGCATTTTTTTATCATTTTTGGCTAGGGTCACATTAACGTTAAAGTGGGGTTGCATTAACAACTTAAAATTTGGCAGCATAAACGCGGTGCTAATGCCATGTTAGCGCCACGTTAACGGTGCCAATGTTGAAAGTGTCTTTTCTCGCGTTAGGAAAAAAACACAAGATTTCACTCAATGGCCGGTTGTAGCCGCGCTATGGGCCGCATCACCATAGGGTAACATTGTCAGCGTTAACGCGGCACTAAAATGGCATTAGCACCGCGTTTATGCTGCCAAAACTTACGTTTTTAACGCAAGCCCACTTTAATGGTTATGTGACCCTAGCCTTTGTCGTGTGTGCATTTTAAATAAAAGTGCCTTGTTTTGGATACTCCTTGTTTCAAAGGCTGCCTTCACACTAGCAGCCATGGGGATCCACAAACAGGATGCCCACGGATCGGTTTTCATCCCTAGTGTCTTTCAATAGGGACAGAGAACACTTCCGTGGGCATCCTTGGTGTCACCGTTTTGCCACGGATCCATGTGAATTCACAGCAAAACATAGTTCTCACTATGACCAAAAACGTATCTTGCTACTTTTTGGTATCTGCGAAAAGTAACTGATGCTGCTGGATCCACGGCACCATGTGAAACATTAGAATGGGTGACTATGGCACAGAAGCCGTGGACAGTACGGATCCCGGGGGAGTCTGTACTTCCGGTCTATGTGGCATGAAGTGCGCATGCACAGGACATGTTCAGGATGCAGTTGTTAATGACACATCTTCTAGGGGGCTGTAATTATGGATCCTATGGATCCATGAAAACTGCGCAAATGGATGCTGCTTACAGAATCCAGAAAGCCTGTTGTGGGAATCCGAGGGCATACAGGGTTTTCCTGTGTGGCCATGGATTCCAAAAGTGACAGTGTGAAAGCAGCCTTAGCCTTATACAAACTTTATTTAACAAGTCACATGCAGATTGCATTCATTTTTAATGCATTTATGCTTCAGTAATACACTGAAAACACATCCATACAAGGTTACCCTTGAAAAACACTTGCTTCCTTTTGCTCAGGCAATGTTCCCCAACTCTGAGGACTGTTTTTCTAACAGGACAATGCCCCATGCAACATGGTTAGGTCAATCATTGTGTGGATAAGGAGCACAGCAAGACCCTGTCATGGCCAGGCCAATCTTCAGACATGAAGCCCATTGAAAACCTCTGGAATATAATCAAGAGGAAGATGATAGTCACAAGCCATCAAACAAAGAAGAACTGCTTACATTTTTGTGCCACGAGTGACACAATGTCACCCAATAGCAGTGGAATGACTGGTGGAAAGCATGCCAAGACGCATGGAAGCTGTGATTAAATATCATGGTTATTCCACCAAATATTGATTTCTGAACTCTTCCTGAGTTAAAATATTAGTATTGTTGTTTCTATATGAATATGAACTTGTTTTCTTTGCATTATTCATTATTTGAGGTCTGAAAGCATGGTCTCTTTTTTATTATTTTGACGATTTCTCATTTGCTGCAAATAAATACAACATCTTTAGCTTTGAATTTCGGAGACAAGTTGTCAGTAGTTTATAGAATAAAACAACAATTGTACATTTTACTCAAAAATCTACCTATAAAGAGAAAAATCAGAGAAACTGAAAATGTGGCAGTGTCTTAATTTTTGCCAGAGCTGTATATATATTATACATATAAGGGCTATTGATATATAGGCTGAGAGTAAATCTAATTTTGTGTCTTTTAATATGCAATATAATGATCCTCATCCGACATCGCATTGAGATTCATATAGGCAATATAAATGGTTTTGTCACACTTTATAGATAAATGATAAACTCTGTGTCTACAGTGATACACTATAAGTGCAGACAATGCCTGACTGAACACTTAGCATTAGGAATTCAGTGACAGTCGACAGTAGATCTGATGTTGCAGTGGAAAGAAATGATCACTCATAAAATCTTTCCCATTTGCCATGCTGATGCAGTATTTATGACTATGTACCTACCAGAGAGCTTTTTGCTATATTTATTGTCTTGCTACGGGATGCAGACAGGTTTGGGTATTCATTAGGGCTTTCTGCATATTTCATTTGGTTAACGTAAAATAACAAAACATGTTCTGCACAAAGTGGAGACAGCCTCATTTAATATGCAAAAAGCTATAACTGTTTGTGACAAGTTGCATTATCGGACATTTGTATTAATCAAAGTAGCTGCCACACACTCCCGTAATATACATGAGACGTGCTTGTCATATATAGATCTTCTTAGTAAACTTTACTTGGACTAAAGGATGCATTAACTGCAAAGGTTTATTGATTTATTTATCTAATATAAGGCTTTAATAGTTATCATTGGTAGAATACATGGGACGTTGTTTAAATAATGTTGTCCACATTGGTTGGTAAATGTACGCTTACAGATGGCACATGCTTCACCTTGACTATAGTGGACCCCTTTTTGTGTTTTAGACTTTAAAGAGACAGTAACGTATAAATATTGTTGGTCGGCACAGAGATATTTAGTCTATGTCACATGCGGATTCTCATAAAAGACAACGAAGGTGCAATACAGTGACCATATAGCAATGTTTAGCAGAATATCAAAATGCCTTTCTATAGAAACTAGTACATGATGAAGCATAAATTCACACAATACTCGGGGTGGATATATCATTAAAGAGGAGCTGTCACCCCCTGCTGCATGGCAATCTTAATGCAGCACTGAATGCAGCATGTCTGTTGCACTCAGGGAAGGGATCCCCCATATGTCTGTGTGCTGTGTATCCCGAGATATAGGCTTAGGAAAACTCACTGTTAGAAGCCATGAAGGCATTCCCTGTGGCTGGAGTGAGCTCGATTGACTGGGCGGCCATTCCCTCCCCCTCTGCCTCTCTGTGCTGCCTCCTGCTATGCTGTTTATGCTTTGTTAGGGCAGGAATATGGAACTGACTTCAGGGCAAATGATTTGCATGGCAGGATGAGTAACAGAGAGGAGGAGGGCAAAGCCAGCACAGCAGAAGCAGCACAGAGAGGAAGGAGGAGGGAATGCCCCTCCCAACATTCGAGCTCACTCCAGCCACAGGGAATGCCTTCATGGCTTCTAACAGTGAGTTTTCCTAAGGATATATCTCGGGGTACACAGCACACAGACACATGGGGGACCCCTTCCCTGAATGCAGCAGACATTCTGCATTCAGTGCTGCATTTAGATTGCCATGCAGTCAGGGGGGTGACAGGTCAACTTTAATGCCGTAGTGCAGACGTACAGAGGCTAAAAGCATAAGGAGGCATATTTGCACCACCAAAATGGGTTGAATTGTGCATTATGATGAACCGTCCCTATTGAATCTAAGGATTTCTCTGCAAAGTGCACAGGACTACTTCACTGCATCAATGGGACAATGGAGAGAGCCATGTACTGTAAAATCCTGAGTGACAACCTTCTTCCCTCCTCCAGGAAATTACTATGGGTCTTCCAGCATGACAATGACCCAAAACATACAGCCAAGGCAACAAAGGAGTGGCTCAAAAAGAACTACATTAAGGTCATGGTGTGGCCTAGCCAGTCTCCAGAGCTTAATCCCCTAAAAAACTAATGGAGGAGCTGAAGCTCCGAGTTGCCAAGTGACAGCCTCAAAATATTAATGATTTAGACATGATCTAGAAAGATTTTATTTTTGATTCTTTTCATTATTAAAATTAACCCAGCCTTATAATTATAGACTGTTTATGTGTTTGTCAGCGGGCAAAGTTACAAAATCATCAAGGGATCAAATACTTATTTCCTTCACTGTATATACACCTTGTATTCACGGACTGTGATCAAATTTTCTTTTGTATTTCCACATTCAATATATAGTATATGACTATAAATGTTCATATTTTACATTTAATATACAGTGCACAGTATATCATTATCTCATAAAATACATTATTTTATATTATTACTAATTTAGCTTTCATAGAAGAGTATGATGTGTTGTGCTTAGCAAAATAGTCAATTTCATACATGAGCAGTTTTGGTCTTTTTAATAGTTTACCATTGGATTAGCACCATTGACAAATCACAGATAGAAAACAATGTCTTCAAGTACTGTGAGTTCAACAACCTTCTTTTTTGGGCGTTTTCTGTAATTCTGCAGTATTCTTTCTAATTCTCGCTATTTTTAGTAAGATAACATATTGTTTGTTTAATTTTAAATATATATACAATATAATTGTGGGAAAAATGATATTTAGTATGGCACAGATGTTTCTTGTGTGGCAACCTTGGTATAAGCCATTAGTTGAACCAGCAGTATTATTTCCATGGCTTTTTCACATTTCTTACTTTGTGTTCAATCTACCCTGTGCCTTTTTCATTATCCAATTATTCCAAAGCTGGAAGAAGGTCTTAGGGACCGAAACGTCCGTCACACCATTGCCTGAAGGCCAATAAAGGCTAACTACATCTGAAAACGGACTTGTGCAGTCGTGTTTACTGGTCTAAAAATAGATAGATAGATAGATAGATAGAGAAACAAGAAAAATATTCCTCTGCAGCACTCCAAGTATCAATGATGCACACATGCTAACAAGCGGTATATATATGAGAAAAAATAAAAAACTTACGTTTTTTAAAAAAACTCAATATTCTTATTTTTTTATTTCTGAGGTTCTTGGTACACACATTGGCCAATGTCTGTTTGCTCATCAACCATGACACGTGACTCCAGTCTGATGATCCTGAGCTAACATTCCTGTCCTCCTGTCCTCCCTATCCCACTACTAAGTGGGCAACACCATCTCAACCTCAAACCACCTGTGGGCGATGAGGGTGCTAATTGCAGACATGGAGCCAGGAACTCCACATATTAGAAAAAAACTGAAAAAACTGCACAGCACTCAAAGACATAGTGTGAACTGGTGCCACAGGGACGCGGGATCAAACAACAACCATTCTCTGCAGCACTCAGCTACTACCAATAATGCACACATGCTAACAAGCGGTGTATGAGGAAAAAATGTAAAAACTTAAGTTTTTTCAAAAATTCTCAATATTTTTATTTTTTTTATTTCTGAGATTCTTGGTAGGCGGTGCCGTCAACGCTACAATATCTTGAACGATATCGTTTAAGTGATCTGCTTTTTGATCGCTTAAGCGATATCGTTTGTGCATCGTTACCTGCGATCAAGTGATTTTACAATGTAAAATCGCTTGATCATGACATCGCAGATATGAGAGCAGGAACCTCATATCTAGCGATGAACGATGTAACAATCTGCTTCATCGTGGTGTGTGACACCACGATGAACGATCTCCCAGCGGCAGAGCCTATCTGGGAGATGGTATCTATGTACACATCGGGTTACTAGGCGCCGCGCGGCGCTTAGTAACCCAACGTGTACCATAGTACCAGCGATCTCGCTGCTCAACATCGCTGGTGAGTCTGTCTGTGTGACAGCTCACCAGCGATGTGAGCGATAATCGTTAGCGATCGCTGCACGTGATCGCTAACGATATCGCTCACGATATCTGTGTGTTGATGGCCGCCATACACACATTGGCCAATGTCTGTTTGCTCATCAACCACAACACGGTAACCCCAGGTCTGATGAGTCCTAAGCTGACATCTCTGTCCTCCTTGTCCTCCCTGTCCCACTTCTAAGTGGGTGGACACCATCTCAACCCCAGACCATAGATAGATAGATAGATAGATAGATAGATAGATAGATAGATAGATACCGTAGAGATATATAGATAGTATAGTTATGTATGCAACTTCTTGATCGCATTTTATTCTACTTTTATCGTCAGCAGTATGATGAAGATTCATTGTTTTTGCTTCCTTTTTTAGTTAGTTTTTTAATGGCGTACACTAAAGGGGGTGACTAGTGTGACAGATTTATAAATTAGGTTATTACGGACACAATTTTACCAAATATGTAGTTTTTGTATTGTATTGTTTTGTTTTTACATAAATTTAACTATTTATTGAATTTCTTTTTTTTTAATGCATTTACACTTGTTTTTAAACTTTTTTTCTAAGTCCCCATACGGGACAAATCACCTTGCTGCTCTGCTCACAGCTGTAGTTAAAGCAAAGCTTGATCATTGCATTGGACTGCAGCTGTCAGAAGCTTCATAGATCATGCTGCAGGCATTATTCAAAAAGCTTCGTAGTCAGGTGACCTGAGTCAGTGATCCTGAGTCAGGTGACCCTCAGGTCGCTATAGGGACCATCAGGCCCTCACCATTACATCACAGAGGCCCATCGTGAGGAAGAGAGCACACAGATTCTCTCCCAATCACCTACATGCCGTGATCGATATTGATCACAGTATTCAGGGGGTTAAAACTGAGGGGTTGGTGCAGGGATCAATCCCCTTATCCTCCATGATGGGATTAGGGTGAGGAAGAAATCACTGGTGGTCACACCGCTCTCTCTGCACAATGATTGGAGGGATGGCACATCACTCCACAATCACATCAATCAGGCCTCAATGGGGGTGATACCGCCTCTTCTGAGTTCCAACCTATGGTAGGTGCTGTTGCAGCACCTACCATACCGGGATCGCAATGATTTAATTGCCTAAATCAATACAATCGCTGTAATTAGCTTTTCAGAATTGAATAGCCAATCACAGCGATCATAGTTGCAGGGTGGCAAATCACCCCATGTGGCAATTAGCACCGGTACCCTACTGACGGACGTACTGTTACATCCAAGGTTGGTAAATACCATTGATCATAGATGTAATGGTATGCCTGGGGTTGCGAAGGGGTTAATATATGGCTTTTATCACCTTTATTAAAATGGCCCTATTTTCAGCTTTTGAAGTACTAGGTGTAAGGTAGATTCTTATTATAGTGATCAATGATTGAATACAAAAAAATTATTTTACTGCTATTTTTTCTTAATCCGTTTACTGCGTACGATGTATGAACAAAGGTTTTATATTTCATTCCTTTTAGTTTTCACGACTTTCAGAACTCTGCTTTTACTAAAAGGTTTTCTGTGTTTCTCAATTGCTGAAAATATATATGTACACCCAGGGACATTGCAAAAATATCACAGAAGCTTTCTGCTGGGACAATGAATGAACTCTTTGACCATCCCTGATATAGCTTTGTGTTAGGTAGGATTGTAAATGCATGAGTTTGAAGGGAATGTGTCTCACAGCTCCCATACTGTTTATAGCGAATAACCGTCATGTGTAAACTCCCCGAGGATGGGTTAATAAAAAGTCAACAGAAAGTTGCAAATCTTAATTATGGCCTGAAGTTCCGAGCTGGGTTCTAGTAGACACACAATCCTTGCTTTTTAAGAAAATACTATGGTAAAGACACGTCATCCAACTTAAACTTGAATGCTGCTATATAAACAACACAACAATAATGTAACCTAATGCTTATATTTACCCCCAGTTTATAATCCTAATATACAATAAAGTGCATCCCAGTAGAAAGCAATTGAACATACCATCTAGAGATGAGCTATACTGTTTTTGATCATTTCCCCCTTCCCTTTTATGCAAGAATATACCTTACAAGTGTATTTTTGATTACAGGTTGCTCTCATGCAAACCATGCATATACAACCATGCACTGCCATGCATAGGTGCTAGGTACTCGTACTGAGAAATTGTATACTTGTATAATCATACCACGATTTCCCAAGTATAATGGAAGTCAATCGGGGAACTCAAAGTTTTTTCTGTTCCTGTTCCCCCTTGACTTCCATTATATTGGGTACTCAGCTGCACCCATGTGAGCGAAGTATCGTAGTGCTCACTCATCACTAGTAAGGATATAAGGAGGTGATTAATGCTAGTAATTGTGAGTATAGCTGTGTGATTAATCCTAGTAATTGTGATTATAGCTGTTTAAAGAACCTTATATCTGGAACTCAATGGGCATTTGGTTTTCCTTTTAAGGGCCATTGTAGTTACTTTTGTTTAGCAATATTTAACACTAGTATTCTATGAAAGAATTGTGATTAAAGTGTAGCTGTCACCAAAAATCTACTTTGTTGAGAACTGGGGCAAAGAATGTGGTCAATGTACACTAAAAAGTAAAGCTCTGACAGAAGACTTCTCTACAGTCAATTATCACTAAAACAACAATTAAGATTTATAGCTCTGGATCATATGAAGTTAATATCAGTCAATCAGGACATCAGCTAGCATTCACTAATGAGGGCCATTATTCCTGGTTCCTAGTGATTGTACCTGTTAAGGATTTCCCTGTTGTGATGGCAGCTAAGGCCTTCAAAGGACATTTTTGTCACCCTCATGGGTACCCTGACCAGGTATTCACTGACCAAGGTCCCAGTTTTTGAAGCGGAACTCTTTCAAGATTTCTGTGCATTATGCAGATGTCGAAAATAAGGATGACAGTTTACAATTGCAAAGGAATGGATTATGTTAAAGAATGAATGGAATTGTCCTGTAACTATTGAAGACCCTACCTTTGGGACAGCGTAAACAATGGCCAGAGAAACTGCCTTACCTAGTAGACCTCTACAAACAATTCCCCATCATTTCCACCATTTATTCACCTGCACACTTGATGACGAGAAAGGGCAAGTTGCCAGTAGATCACCAAATGGGAGCCACCAGACCTGAAGATATTTTTAATCCCTCCAATGCCCATGAAAACGAAGAATGACAGGAACAGTATCAGAAAGTATAGCAGTGTGTTTTACAAATCTGAACAAAGCAAGACAAAAGCAAGAGTGAGAATATAACAAACATGCGCCATCAAGGCCACTACAAGTTGGAGACCACGTCCAAAGTCGTAAAGCCCAGATCCATAAATTGGATGATTAATGGGAACCAGAACTGTACATCATCTTTCCCCAAGAACATCAGGATAATATAGTCTACAGGATCATAAGAGATGGAGGGAAAATGCACAAAGAGTTTCTTGTGATAACCTTCAGCTAAGTCCATCCAACTCTATCAAGAAGTAGGACCTGACGAACAGAGCCTCCTAAATCAACAAGAAGAGAAAAGTCAAGAAACATCCACTGCACTTGGTACAATCCCTGAGAGTTGGCTGAGATTCAGAGAAGCCACAGTGATACCTAAATATTCTTCAATCAAGAACCCTCAGAAATGGTGAACACTCTGGACCCTGCTGTACCCTTAGTAACTTCCATGGTTAGAAGATGCTTGCCCACTTCATCCTGTATTGCCCCTGTCCACTGTTCAGAACTCAGTACTCGAGGTCAGTTACCTGTTAAATACAGATAGGAACTAGAACAAGGTATACGTTTGCTGTACATGTCAGTAAGAAACCAAACTGTTATGTGAAATATAAGCATTTATTTGTTTGAAACTTAGTAAGGACCTACCTGCTCCCTCTATATAGAGTATAGAGCATAAAACATATACACCCCAGAAGCTGGCCTCAGCTACACCCAGGAGTTTTGGACTCTAAGCCGGTCTTCCTATTCCAAGACTTTCATTCAGTAGGTGTTGTGACAGGTTGGTTGCATTTGCTATGTTTACTATAGATGTAGATGAATTGGTTCTTCATGTGGTCAGTGTTTATAGTTTTTGTTTTGTTTATGCTATATTATAATCTAGAATAACGGACAACCTAAATTTTCATCTCTTTGACGTGATGTGACATGATGAGCTTGCACCTTTCGCTGCACATGTCAGATGTTCTGATTAACTGACATGTGCAGCTAACAGGACCAATCAGGCCAGAGAGCCGAATGGCACTGTTAACCCTTTAGATCACACTGTCAATCACTGAGAGCGACCTAAAACACCCAGGCAGGGATCGTGCCATTCCACGCTGGCATCAGCAGACTCATGATGCAATCACAGGGCATCGATGCATTACCATGACAGCTCTAGGTCTTGTGAGGACCCGGGTTTCTGTCATGACTCACTTCCTGTGGATGCCCAGCGAGCACCTGCATTTTACAGAAAGTGATCATTTTTACTGTTTAAAGCAGTGCAGCAGCAGGAGAAGCTATTGGACTGTGCTGTGTTGAGGCGCCCTAAGGGGAAAGTTAAATAAAGAAAAAGTAAAAAAGAAAGTTTTTAAAAATGTGAAAAAAAAAATAAAAGTTCAAATCACCCCCTTTTTGCCCCATTGAAAATATAACTATACAAAATATACCTATCTGATATTGTCGGGTTCAGAAATACTCGATCTATCGAAATATAAAACCAATTAATCAGATCTGTAACATGCGTAAAGGAAAAAATGTCAAAATGTCAAAATGATGTCACTCCAATATTGCAATAAGATTAAGTAACAGAAGATCAAAATGACTTGCCCACCAGGGCCATGGGGTACTTGGAACCGAGTAGGACAGTTCTTTGGGGAGGTTACAGGGCCATGACTGACTCCGTGGCCCTGGACGTGTCATTTAATGGGGGATAATATTATATGGATGGTGTCATGACAGCACGCGTGGTATTTGGCAAGGGATGGCCGACGCTGCAGTTCAGGACAACTGGGGCAGTTGGTGATGCAGCAAAGATGGTTTAGCTACCCACGGGCAGATGTAGTAGCCACTTAGATGGTGGAAATGGTCACTGAGCAGGCCTGAGGGTACAGGAAATAACAACAGTGCTCTCCTTGGATTCAGTGGTGCTGGAGAGAAAGGAGGCCAACCAGAGCCTTTGCTGTTGTTGCTGTCGACACAGCAGGATCTATGCAGACACATGGGACAAAGGCCAGGGTCACACATACCATCCGTTTTTGGCTTAAATCTGTTTTTAGGAACATTTTAGACTTTTTTTTCAAAGTCCAAAAACGTATATGTGTTAACACATGTGCATGTGCGTTTTTCAAAAAACAATGCGTTTTTATGCAGCCTCCCAAAAACACTGCTTGCAGCATTTTTGGGGTGCATTCAAAAAACGCATGCGTTTTTTAACATGAGGCACTATGGGAGACGCATGCGTTAACCCTGCTGGGGATTGCCACAGGACCCATCCGGTGCAAGGAGGGATTTACACTTTGGTACACACAGCACACAACACTTTCCACCCCAGACCTGCAGGGGGAGCTCTATAGCTTTAACATAGATCCAGAACGTCTTGATTTAACATTGCGGATCTTAATTCCGGGACTTTAGTGTAAGCAATTCCCTTATAAGGATCCAGGCCTGAGGGGAGGAGTGAGTTAGTCTGCTCTGAGCAGTGAAGAGAGCAGTTAGGTCCAGTGGAGGAGCCTAGAGAAGGTGCTGGAAAGACCCGGTTGCTGGGAAAAAGCAAGGCCCAGAACCAAGGGTGACTGACCCACTGTGAAGCACCCAAGAGAGAGGGACGGAGGCCAGTGGAAGGAGCAGTAGGTCATAACAAGGGACCAGATCTAGGATCCTTTAGCTCACCAGGACCCCTGGAGTCTGAACCTACAGAACATACACTGAAGCAGGAAAAGCCCAGAGAAGCCAGGAGGATCTATTCCCCTGAGGTACTAACTTAATAGAGACACTCAAACCTGACCAAGTACAGGACCAGGGGCCCAAGAGGAGTGTAGGGACCCCACAGAAGGCCCTCATTGTCGGTTAAAGAGAAAAGCCCTGAGAGGGAAGAAAGCGGCGAGTTCAGTTATAGGCAGGACTTACCCCAAACCACCGTTCACAGTAGTAGAGGAGGCCTCACAACTCTCAAGGTGAAACATCCCAAATTACACCGAGAACCTGGTAACCCTCTTGGACTGTACCTGTTACCGGACATCAGTAAAAGGTACCGAAACAAAGACTATTGTGTGTGTGAGTCTGCTTTCCCGCTGCTGCCCACAGCGTCCCCCGCAAGCTGCTACTACAACTCCCCTCATCCACCCTCGCTGCCCTGAGGTAAATTCCACCTTGGGGAGCTGTACTACACTGAGCTGCATCATCATCACTCCATCAGCCGGCCGCAGCGCTGGTATCCACCATTACCAGGAACCACAGGTGGCGTCACGACACTACTACCCCCATCCTCATCACCATTCCCCCTAATCTCGCCACGAGTCCAGGGCACGGTAACGGAACCGACCAGCCGTGATTCCCCCATCGAAGCATTGTCCTGTCCCGGGATCCGAGTACCCCCTACCTGTCGACGCCTCACCATACATACTAGATGGTAACATAATAGTAGTAATGTTGTTCCTAAATAACTATGGAAAGGTTACAGAATTACTATTCTCAGCACAAACATATGAGACTAAATGAGATCATTTAATTGTTGAGCTAATGAAGATGAATTAGACCTTTCAACCTTCGTCGAATGAAAATTGTGTTTACACTGTAAAAGCTTATTACGTTTACGTGGAGTTTACTAGTCTAGAAAGCATGATTAATGTAGATATAGAAAATGCATACACTATCATGTATGTGTAATATTTTCAATTTTTCCATACTTATAAAGTCCTGATTTATTGATGTATATACTGAGTAGAAGATTTCAATCCGACAATGTAAATCCGATTGTGAAAAGCAGTGAGATGAGGTGCAACGTATAAACATTGTATCTCATATACAGATGCTACATTATTTTTCTGCTTTGTTGATTTTAATTAAATACAGGAAAGGGATTATTTTGCTTATTTAGATTGACATAAACTGTAATTACACCTGCATATTATATCACTTTCATAATCTGTTTCTTCAACATTACGTTGAGCAGACATGCAGGTATTAATAGTAAAGTAATGTGCAAAGATAAGCTGTTTTTTTATTAGATTTTTCCTTTGAACCTACATCTCCATTCTGTAGAATCTTAGATTCTGTATTCTTTGTATTATAAGTTTATTTCTGGCCTAAAAGTTTTTATATGTTCAATTACCATGATGACTTGTAATTAAAGGGAACTTGATAGCTCCCTCCATGACCACCATTCTGCACCATGCATTTATTCTTATATTAATACCATTATATCCAGCATCATGGAGGATATAATACAGCCCACTAAATTGTGTCTCTATGAAACCAACAGTAGGGTGAAACTGTTCTAGAAAGCCACAGCCCACTCTTTCTGTGTCTCTCTCTCTGCCTGTTACTTGACTGTGCTACTCTCTGTCCATCTAGTGAAGCTCTACAGTAGCAGATGGGAGAGCTGTCCATTCAATAAAGGAAGGGGGTGTCATATGGGGAGAAAAAAGACAGCTGATGCTAACTAACTTGCATGTGGTTTCAAATATGAATTTGAAATATTCCACTTCAATACCAAACCATGTATACCACTTTGTCATGGAGCAGGAAGGTTCAGTAAAATTGTACTAGTAGTAAAGGATATGATGGACCTTATTCATCTCTAGTAAAATTAAAGTTGTGTTTTAATTGGTTACTATAAGCAACAAAGACAATCTTAAAGTAAGAAAATTATGATGAACTAGATGGTAGACCGATTCTAACGCATCGGGTATTCTAGAATATAGAAATAGAGATTGCATGGGGAAGGCGATGAGGATTGAATTGGGAGGAACTTTGAAGGAGTGGGAGGGAAAGGATGGCGTGGCAGGGGGGAGAGGGAGGACAGAGCAGCAGGGGGGAGGAGGATGGAGGACAGAAGAGGTAGCGGCAGGGTGTGGTAGGATGTAGCAGCACAGGCGGGGAGATGGATGGCAGGGGATGACGAAGGACAGAGCGGCGGGGGAGGAGGATGTAGGATGAAGCGGTGGGGTGGGGGAGGACGGAGCAGCACAGGCAGGGGGAGGATGGAGGATGGAGTGGCGGAGGTGAGGAGGACAAAGGAAGGAGGAGGAAGTGGTGGGGTGGGGGAGGATGGAGCGGCACAGGCAGGGGGAGGACAGAGCACAGAGAGGCAGGTGGGAGGAGGACAGAGAGGACAAAGCAGCGGGTGGGGGAGGATGGAGCAGCACAGGCAGGGGGAGGACGAAGGATGGAGTGGCGGAGGGGAGGAGGACAAAGGAAGGAGGAGGAAGCGGTGGGGTGGGGGAGGATGGAGCGGCATAGGCAGGGGGAGGACGGAGCACATAGGGGCAGGGGGGAGGAGGACAGAGAGGACAAAGCACGGGTGGGGGAGGATGGAGCAGCACAGGCAGGGGGAGGACGGAGGATGGAGTGGGGGAGGACAATGGAAGGAGGAGGAAGTGGTGGGGTGGGGGAGGATGGAGTGGCACAGATAGGGGGAGGATGGAGCACAGAGCGGCAGGGGGGAGGAGGATAGAGGACGAAGTGGCGGGGGGGGGGAGGCAGAGCAGCAAGGCAGGGGAGGACAGAGGATGGAGTGGCGGGGGAGGAGGATAAAGGAAGGAGGAGGAAGCGGTGGGGTGGGGGAGGATGGAGAGGCACAGGAAGGGGATGACAGAGCAGCAGGGGGAGGATGGACACAGAGCGGCAGGGGGAGGAGGACAGAGGACAAAGCGGTGTGGTGGGGGAGGATTGAGCAGCACAGGCAGGGGGGAGGATGGAGCATAGAGCGGGGAGGTAGGAGGATGGAGGACAAGCGGTGGGGTGGGGGAGGATGGAGCAGCACAGGCAGGGGGGAGAATGGAGTATGGAGTGGCGGAGGGGAGGGGACAAGGAGGGAGGACGAAGTGGTGGGGTGGGGGAGGATGCACGGCACAGGCAGGGGGAGGATGAAGCTGCAGGGGGAGGCCGGAGCACAGACCGTGGGGGAGAGGAGGATGGAGGACGATGGTGGGGTGGGGAAGCCGGAGCAGCACAGGCAGGGGGAGGATGGAGCGGCAGGAGGGAGGATGGAGCGAAAACGGCAGGGAGGAGGAGGGATGGAGGACAAAGAGCAAGACGGCGGGGTGGGGGAGGACGGAGCAGCAGAGGCAGGGGGGGAGGAGGATGGAGTGTCGGAGGGGAGGCGGACAAAGGAAGGAGAGGAAGCGGTGGGGTGGGGGAGGACGGAGCGGCAGGGGGAGGATGGAGCACAGAGCGTCGGGGGGAGAGGAGGAGGACAAAGCGGTGGGGTGGGGAGGAGGAGCACACAGGCAGGGGAGATGGAGAATGGAGTTGGCGGAGGGGAGGAGGACAAGGAAAGAGGATAAGCGGTGGAGGAGGTTGGAACGGCACAGGCTGTGGGAGGACGGAGCACAAGTGGTGGAGGAAGAGGATGGAGGACAATGCGCGGCGGTGTGAGGGAGATGGAGCACTGTACAGCAACTCAGTGGTTAGCAGAGTATACAGGGGCTCAGTGGTTAGCAGAGCATCCAGGGTACCTCAGTGGTTAGCAGAGTATACGGTTGGCTGAGTGGTTAACACTGCGCGTGGCTCAGTGGTTAGCACTGCACAGTGGCTCAATGGTTATCACTGCATGGTGGCTCAGTGGTTAGCACTGTGCGGTGGCTCAGTGGTTAGCAAAGTATGGTCGCTCAGTCTTTAACACTGTACGGTGGCTCAGTGTTTAGCACTGCACAGTGGTCAGTGGTTAGCACTGTACGGTGGCTCAGTGGTTAGCAGTGAGTGCAGTGGGCAGAGTGGTCAGCGCAGCAGCGCAGTGGGCAGAGTGGTCAGCGCAGCAGTGCAGTGGGCAGAGTGGTCAGTGCAGCAGCGTGGTGGGCAGAGTGGTCAGCGCAGCAGTGCGATGGGCAGAGTGGTCAGCGCAGCAGCGTGGTGGGCAGAGTGGTCAGCGCAGCAGCACCGTGGGCAAAGTGGTCAGCGCAGCAGCGCGGTGGGCAGAGTGGTCAGCGCAGCAGCGCGGTGGGCAGAGTGGTCAGCGCAGCAGCGCGGTGGGCAGAGTGGTCAGCGTGGTGGGCAGGTGGCGGGGGCAGGATGGAGCATGCGGGGCAGGATGGATGGCGGCTGCGGCAGCGGGGGCGGGCTTTCACACACTCACACACCCACTCATAAAATAACAAATCATTATGCTCACCTATCCTCTCTCTATCCAGCGCTGCCTCCAACAGCAAGCTCCATCTGCTTACAGGACCTGTGATGATGTGACAGAGCATCATCGGGGTCACATGACCGCAATAGTGGACTGCTGTACCTGTAGTCGGGGGTTGTATTTGATGTCTGGCTCCTTCATGCTGGGGAGGCAGAAACGTCAGCTGAGGTGTCGCTCTGCTCTGCTCCCGAGGAGAGCGGCCGCATACAGTGCACATATCCTGG
This sequence comes from Allobates femoralis, assembly GCA_033576535.1. Taxonomy (NCBI): domain Eukaryota; kingdom Metazoa; phylum Chordata; class Amphibia; order Anura; family Aromobatidae; genus Allobates; species Allobates femoralis. The sequence goes on along the minus strand of JARQOC010000008.1, from coordinate 139,996,512 downwards.
GCGGTCGCACTCTCTCTTTGCCAGTAGGTGGCAACCTGCACCCGGCATATAAGACGACCCCTGACTTCTGAGAAGATTTTCAGGGGTTAAAAAGTCATCTTATACGCCGGAAAATATGGTAATTCCTTTCTCTAAGCTCTCTCTATTCATGTATTTCAATTATTTATACTTCCCTTCTATGTTATGTAAACTTCCAAATAAAAGATTAATTCCATCGGTCAATCACAGTGAGCTCTCTGCTGCCCACTTCCCAAGGAATGAATATTTATGCATCATTACACTGTCCTGCCTTTCCCTGATGTGTATGCTGTTTAATTCATTCACTGAAACCAGAGAAGAAGGGAGGGGGAGGATAGATGATCTTAGCTGCAGTTCTGAGCTCTTCATGTTATTGTGTGTATCTGAGCATGTGTGTAGTGTGTGCAGGCAGCTATCCAGCGCTGCCTCCAACAGCAAGCTCCATCTGCTTACAGGACCTGTGATGATGTGACAGAGCATCATCGGGGTCACATGACCGCAATAGTGGACTGCTGTACCTGTAGTCGGGGGTTGTATTTGATGTCTGGCTCCTTCATGCTGGGGGAGGCAGAAACGTCAGCTGAGGTGTCGCTCTGCTCTGCTCCCGAGGAGAGCGGCCGCATACAGTGCACATATCCTGGGCGTCGCACTCTCTCTTTGCCAGTAGGTGGCAACCTGCACCGGCATATAAACGACCCCTGACTTCTGAGAAGATTTTCAGGGGTTAAAAAGTCATCTTATACGCCGGAAAATATGGTAATTCCCTTTCTCTAAGCTCTCTCTATTCATGTATTTCAATTATTTATACTTCCCTTCTATGTTATGTAAACTTCCAAATAAAAGATTAATTCCATCGGTCAATCACAGTGAGCTCTCTGCTGCCCACTTCCCAAGGAATGAATATTTATGCATCATTACACTGTCCTGCCTTTCCCTGATGTGTATGCTGTTTAATTCATTCACTGAAACCAGAGAAGAAGGGAGGGGGAGGATAGATGATCTTAGCTGCAGTTCTGAGCTCTTCATGTTATTGTGTGTATCTGAGCATGTGTGTAGTGTGTGCAGGCTGAGATATTTCTATGTGATTATAAGAAAATTTGATAATTTGTTCAGCAGATGCACACATTACATGTATTCAAGAAAACCAAAGTTCATATATACACATAGAAAAGGTACAGGTAGTACAGTCTGCATCACAAAACACCTCCCCCTCCCAGCACAGAGCACAGAGGAGAGGGACAGAACACCAGCTTGGATGGGTGCGGATATTTAAATAACACTTATACAGCAGCCGGACTGTTTGGCTGTGAATATAATGGAGAGGACTAACGCAGGAGCTACCTGCAGGGTCTAAAAATGCTTATAATAAGGAAACTACAAAGAGTAGAATAATGTTTTTACATGTCTTTAAAAGGTCTGCCCAGGCACTATTCAAGGGTAATATTAGTATCATACTGAAAAATGACCCAACAGAGGTTGTTTTAGTTTAGGATCAGATGGCCACATTGGAAATTAAACCAGTCGTGACCACAAATTGTGAATATGACCACGTCTGTGTGCAGTTCTGTGTGCTCACCCACATTGCAGCTCAGTGTAGGAGCAGCCTTTATGTTGAATGCATGTTTTTGGACCTTAAAATGAACCAAATAAGTGCATGCTACCTGTGCGTCTGTAAAATTGGGTATGTCTACCTGCACATTGGCTATAATGTGTCTGTGTAATCTCCATGTGTGGTCATACATGATGCATACAAAGTGGACACAGACAGATTATAATGAATCCAATTTGGAAAATAATGTCTTCCTGCATCATTGGGAATATGGCATGTGATGCTCATTGCTATAACTACATGAGTGCCACTTATATTAGAAACAATAAGGACTTCAATTGTCTTAACAGATTCTCTTTAGGAAAGAATAATTTAGCATTTAGAATAAATTAATTGAGAGATGTGGATCTTAAAGCATTTGGACGCATAGAGTGTACCCAATGATTAGAATCATCACGGCACTGAGAACAGAGGAGTCCTGATCAATGGGCCGTTGCTAATAATGCATTTTGTTTGGAAGATGTAATTTTCAACATGTAATTACATAATACTTCATATAACTTTACATTTATTCCACTAAAATTCTGCTGGCTGAGGCAGCTTTTCTGGCAAATCCTTTGATTAAGAATAAAGCAGTTCCTTCAAAAGTGTAATATGCGGGGGGAACAGCACGCATATCATCGATTGCTATTTCTGTGTGATGAGATGCATTACACCTAAATGCAATATAAATGCAAATACTAACACATAGTTACTTTTGACTAATGGGAAGGTACTCATCCAGATGGCATATTAAGACGTAAGACCACAGGGTGATACCTACAAAGAACACATACTCTCAAAATAAATTTAACTTAGGAGAAGTAATTAACATGAAATGAGACAGTTATTTTCACTTAAGACTGCTGTTCTGTAGGATTTTTGAGAGATGTTGTTTTGCATAAATATGAAACTTTGTACACAGGAACAGTATATTTTGACAAGGAGAAGACAAACTATTGCTCAGTGATGAACCGTTACACGGAAGGTAAAGATGGTGCAAGTACCAAATCTTTGCCCGTAAAGAAAGTCTCAATATGATGTAAAGTGTCACAGCATGACTTGCTGTAAAGGCATCTACAAGTTGACCACAAGAAGGTAAAATATTGATTTATAGAAATGTAATTTTAAAATATTAGAAAACAATACTTATGTATAATACCTGCTTTTAGATTTAGAGAACCTGAGAAAATATAACATATGAGTTTGATACACTGTGGTCTACAGACATAAAAGTTGATGGTAGACTTTAAGTCCATCTAGTTGAACTTATAGCTAGGGATAAGCGAGTAGTCAAATACTCAGGCTTGCTATACTCGTGCCGAGTAGTTCGTAATACTGGGGTATTCGGTACGAGTAGCGAGTCCAATGTTAGTCAATGGGAAATGAGAGTAATTGTCTGCTGGACCCAAAAAAGTGCTCTGGGGGCTTAGGAAAAGGCTGAAGTGGGTGCATGATCGCCATAAGAGTGAGTGATGATGGAGGAGATCTTCTGACAGCTCAGGGTGTAAGTGGTGTAAAGAGAGCAATCTGCCCTAGGGGCTGTGTGATGGTTAGCGCAGGAAGAACCACCCATCATCATCATCATCATCACAAGGGCTTCACAATTATAAAGCTTGGACTACTGTCATCGTTGTTCCACTGCCACTGCACAATGTGCAGGCATAGTGTCTCCAAAAATTAGCCCAAGGGGCTGTATTATGATTGAGGAAGTAAGCAGGCCTCAAGGGCCAAACAATTATGAAGCTAACACTACTAAGACTACTAGCATAGTTCTTGCAGTGCCCAATGTGCAGGCATAGCCATAGTGTCTACAAAAAGTAGCCTAAGCACCCCAGTACTAACGCCCGGGTACCAAGTTCCGAAAGACCTCTGGATGGGTCATAGCCATCTGTAAGAAGAAGAAAAATGGTTTGTATGACGTGATCACCAGTTGCCTAAAATAATATTTTGGGTGACTTTAGGTTGGGATGCTGTCATCAGGAGAGCTTTAATACTCTTGCGAAATCCAGTTCTTATTAAATTTTATCAGCCTGTCTGCATTCTCTGTAGTCAGCCATGTGTGTAAATCTGTGATGATTGCCCCAGAGGCCTGCTTCCTAGTACTGCGTGTCAGTTGTGCAGTACTAGTACCGTGCATGCTATTCAGTGCAAACACAGCACCGCATTGGCACAAAAACATTGTCCTGAGGTTTAAGGTGATACATTACGCGCGCCAGTCACCACTCAAGACAGCGGTGTTGGCTGCATGTCAGTTGTGCAGTACCGTGCGTGCTATTTGAAGTGAACACAGCAATGCAACAGCAAAAAAATTGGCCTGTGATGAGAAAAGGGAGAGGGGTACTCGGACACCGGGATGAATTTGATGGCTGTGACAGAGAATCACGGGTGGTCCGTACCCGGTTCCGTGCCCTGGCTATCATTTACTTGGTGGGGGAAATATTTACAAGGATTAAAATGTACGTGATGCCACCTGTGGATCCTAGTAATTTGGATACCGGCGCTGCAGGCCGGCCGCTGAGGTGATGATGGGTGCAGCTCAGTGTGGTACAGCTCCCCACAGGTGGAGCTTTACCTCAGGGCGGCAGTGATGGTTGTTGAGGGGATGAGGGGAGTAGTTGTTCTTACCCCTCTGAGGATGCTGATGAGGCTGAGGCCCTCCGGGCACCGGCGTGAAGGAAGAGAGACACCGACTCAACTTCAACTACATTTTACTGGTATCGGCAGATGTTATAGAGAACACAGTACAGTCTGGTTTAACGGGTACTAGTTGTCAGTAGAGATGAGCGGTGTTCGAATCGAATTGTTCGCCAATCACTAATCCGAGCTTTTTTTGCCGATGTTCGAGTCGTCCGTCGAATTAGAACAATTTGCTTCAAATTCGGCAGTTCGAAGTCATGATCGATTTCAGTTCGATTTCAGTTCTGAAATGAACTGAAATGAAGTAAAATCAAGGGTTAAAAATAAAAAAAAATCGATACCTCTAATCTATCCAGCGACGCTTCCAGCACTGTCTACCTATCGGAGATGTGATCCCGGCAGCATTTCCCGGTGAAATGACGAGTTTTCGCGATAACTCATCATGTGACCGGAAACTGATGCCGAGATTATGACGTCATCGCAGGTCCTACAGGCCCTTACTAGTAGTGAATAGTAGTGAGGATCTGTAGGACCTGTGGTGACGTTATAATCCCAGCAGCGGTTTCCGGTCACATGACGAGTTATCGCGATAACTCGTCATGTGACCGCAGGTCCTCACTACTATTCACTACTAGTGAGGACCTGTAGAACCTGCTGTGACGTCATAAACTCGGCATCAGTTTCCGGTCACATGATGAGTTATCGTGAGAACTCGCCATTTCACCAGGAAACGCTGCTGGGATCACTTCTCCGACAGGTAGGCAGTGCTGGAAGCGTCGCAGGATGGATTAGAGAGGTGAGTATCGATTTTTTTTATTTTTAACCCTTGATTTTACTTCATTTCAGTACCGCAATGTATGTATATACATTGCGGAACACTGAAATTGACCACCACACTAGAGTTTTAGGGTGTTCGAGGGTGTTCGACGAACATTCGACGAACACACCTCGCATTTGACAAACCAAATCGAACTAGAACACTAGGGTGGTGGCTTATCTCTAGTTGTCGGTTCAGGGTACCCCTATGGAGTCTCCAGATGTTCCTTCCTTTATAACTTTCTGAGCCTATGTCTAACTCTTCCTTCCTCTCTGTCTTTCACCACCTTTGCAGATCTCTCTCGCCAGTCCCCTGGTCTTTTACGGTGAGCCACGGGTTATCCTTGACTGGTACGGACCAGAGCAGCAGGAACGCACAATCTCTTCCGCCACCGATTATGGGCCTGAGGAGTTAGGTACCATCTTGTGGCGCCTACAGCTACCCGGTGATTAAAGGCCCGCTGCTCATCGGTTTGCAGTCAGGGATGAACTGCTGACCGCCTTGGCTTCCGTGTTGCCAGTGTTTTTCCCCAGACTAAACCAACCGGCTCCAACCGGTACTGGTTTGTCCCCTTCTGTCCGGGTCACCCTCCTGGAGATAGGTGATCCTCCTGTCAGAGGGCTGTCAGGTACGTCCTGGCTGACTGCCTTCCCAGCACTGTCTCTGACGCAGACTGACTGACTGACTGACACTAACTGTCACTTAAGTCTCCCGCTCTAACCTAAGCTCCACCCCCTTTTGGACCTACTGATTAATCAGTCCTTTACGCTAAGGCGGTCTAGTGTTCAGTGCTAACTTAGACTCTATAGGTTAAACCCAAACCTACAGCTACAGAGGCACTACATGTATTTGCAAAATGTAATACCTCCCTGTGGCACCTAGCCATAGGGACGCCACACCTGCAGGGGTGAATGTGACCCCAAAAATAGCTTGGAAAACTGTCATTACTCCCTGACCTTATACTTTCAGCTCTTTCTGCTAAGGACAGGCAACAAGCAGAAGAGACTTGTTTGGGCTAAAGAACACAAGGAATGAACATTAGACCAGTGGAAATCTGTGCTTTGGCCTGATGAGTTCAAATTTGAGATCTTTGGTTCCAACCACCGTCTCTTTGAGCGACGCAGAAAAGGTGAACAGATGGACTCTACATGCCTGGTTCCCACCGTGAAGCATTGAGGAGGAGGTGTGATGGTGTGGGGATGTTTTTCTGTTGATACTGTTGGGGATTTATTAAAAATTGAAGGCATACTGAACCAGCATGGCTACCACAGCATCTTGCAGCGGCATGCTATGCCATCCGGATTGCGTTTAGTTGGACCATCATTTATTTTTTAACAGGACAATGACCCCAAACACACCTCCAGGCTGTGTAAGGGCTATTTGACCAAGAAGGAGAGTGATAGGGTGCTACGCCAGATGACCTGGCCTCCACAGTCACCAGACCTGAACCCAATCGAGATGGTTTGGGGTGAGCTGGACCGCAGAGTGAAGGCAAAAGGGTCAACAAGTGCTAAGCATCTCTGGGAACTCCTTCAAGACTGTTGGAAGACCATTTCTGGTGACTATCTCTTGAAGCTCATCAAGAGAATGCCAAGAGTGTGCAAAGCAGTAATCAAAGCAAAAGGTGGCTACTTTGAAGAACCTAGAATATAAGATATATTTTCAATTCTTTCACACTTTTTTGTTAAGTATATAATTCCACATGTGTTATTTCATAGTTTTGATGCCTTCAGTGGGAATCTTCTATTTTCATAGTCATGAAAATATAGAAAACTCTTTAAATGAGAATGTGTGTCCAAACTTTTGATCTGTACCATACATGAACTAATTGTACCAGTGTCAGTCATTGTTTTGCACCAACGTGTCATCTGTATGTCCACTTTTTACCATCAGTGTCATTAGTGTTGTGTATGGATGGCTAAAGAAATATAGAGATCACAAAGCTTCTTCTATACCTTGCAAAGCTAAACATATACAGCACATGGATGGCACACAGATGCCATTCATGTATTTTTCAAGGATCCATAGACTTGCATTGGCCCTTGTCATATATATATTGCTGGAAAAAACAGACATGTCTCTATGTGTTATGCATGGACACACGATCTGTGTAAAAACACAGACATATGAAGATAACCATAGATTATATTGGATACACGTGATATCTGTGAAAGAACTGGATCTCACATGTACTGGAAACACATACATGTGAAAGAGTCCTAACACAGTCTTAGTTTTAGATATATTCAGGATTGTGGAGCAAATAGGTTAACATGTTTTGTCAAAAAGCAAGAACTGGTGTATTTTGGAAAAAAACATTTAGGCTGGGGTCACATTTGGGCAGGCAATTGTGTTCACTGCATCCAGATCCGGATGCGGTGAATGCAATTGCCTTCACACACATTTTTTTCTCAAAATGTGTGCTGTGAACCGCAATGCATTTCAATAGTTCTTCATCATGTATCCATTAGACCGATACTGTTATTGTATATGGATAGAGGTGAGCGAATTGATTCACTGGAAATTAATTCTTGCTCCATTATTAGGAATTCAAAAACAAACAATTTGCTTTTGGATAATCGCCCAAAAAGTCTTCAACACCCAGAGCAGGTTCACATGACCTCAGGCATGGCCGTACAGGCTTCCCTATAACACATTGACTATGGCTGGGGTCGCATTTACGTTTTCATCCTAGCCTACAGGTTTGCGGTTTAAACTTAGTACTTTTCCCAGCACCGCATAGCGTTACCGCTATGCGGTGCAGGATAATGCTGCCCCTAGTTACCCGATATTTACCTTCCGAACCAGGCACACAGGCAGCTGCTGGGAGTGCGCTTTACAGCGCCGCACAGGAAATGCTGCAGACAGAGTTTCCTGTGCGGCGCTGTAAAGCGCACTCCCAGCAGCTGCCTGTGTGCCTTGTTCGGAAGGTAAATATCGGGTAACTAAGGGCAGCGTTATCCAGCACTGCATAGCGGTAACGCTATGCAGTGTTGGGAAAAGTACTAAGTTTAAACCACAATCCGTTAGGCTAGGGTCAAAACATAAATGCCTATCACATCTCAGGGTTAGCACTGCCAACTGGTAGGGAAAATTATAGCCTGTATTTAAGCAGAACATAGTTGTGGTTAATCTGGATAGTGAGAAAACATTACAAATCAAAGTTAGGGGACAGGAAGGGAGAGCGAGACGAAAAGTAGTGGAGAAATGTTACAAGTAATATGAAATAGGACTATAAAAAGGGGGAGACAGAAGCGCACAATAGGGTCTTATCCAATGGTAAAATCGTTTCACAGATATGGATCCACTCACCTGGTTCAGTTGTGTGGAACACAACAACCATAAGCACAAATGGGTAGGATCCGATGAACTGCAGCAATCAGCCGGTCACTAGAATTGCATATATGGAAAGGAGAGAAGTCTGGCTTTCAGGATCGCGCTGTTCCAGTTCACAAGGAGTTAATCCAAGGACCAAGCAGTAATCATAACTTTCTTTATTCTATAAACCTCTACGCGTTTCGTGTACACGCTGTACACTTCCTCAGGAGCAAAGTTTCACTGTCATCACATTCCATTCTCCTTATATACTAGCTTCCCCCAGGAAGTGAGGTAGATGCTACATCATTGCACATAAAAAATTTCACACATAGCTATCAATATAATATTATATTATATTTTATATTATATTGATTAACCTTGGATTAACTCCTTGTGAACTGGAACAGCGCGATCCTGAAAGCCGGACTTCTCTCCTTTCCATATATGAAATAGGACGGCAGTGAAAAACACAGTAGTGCACTAGGATGGCTAACAGCCTATGGCTAGGGTCACATTACCGTTTGCTGCATGCTCAGGAAGGTTGCGCTAAAAACTTAGACTTTGGCAGCATAAACACAGTGCTACCGCCAGGGTAGTAACACCGCGTTAATGCTGCCAATGTTACCCTACGGAGAGAAGGTCCATAGCGCAGCTCCAACACGGCCATCTTAGTGAAATCTTACGTTATTTCCTAAGACCCCCCTGAGCATGCCGCAAACAGTAATGTGACCCTAGCCCAGTGTTTCCCAACTCCAGTCCTCAAGGCACACCAACAGGTCATGCTTTCAGGATTTCCTTATCATTAGACAGATGATGGAATTATCCCCTGTGCGAGTGATTAAACTAACACCTGTGCAATCCTAAGGAAATCATGAAAACATGACCTGTTGGTGTGCCTTGAGGACTGGAGTTGGGAAACACTGATCTAGCCTATAAGTCACATCACTTCTATTAAATCAGGTAGTCTCTCAAGCTCCTTTTAAATACAGTCCCAAAACAAACACCCTAGTGTATCCCACTACCAGTTGGGCATCCACCAATGATAAGCTTTAACAACATCTATTTAACCCTTCGTCAGGCACACAGGTGTGAAACCCGTCTAGTAATATCTAATTATCTGAATTTCAGGACACTAAAAGTAATCAGAGACCTTCATAGGGATGTATTAGAAGAGAGAACATAAAATCAAATGCCCCCAAAAAATGTAATAATCAAAAATATATTTAAACAAATCTACCAAATTTCAAAACTACCACCAAATAGCTCCAGTTTTCATGACATAACTATTACTAAACATTAAAATTAGGAAAAATACCAATGGTAATGCACTAAGATGCTGCTTGAATCAATCAAATTCAGATATTAAATTTTGAGCAGAATACGCACAGTTACACTTAAAGAAGCAAGGCGCAGTGAGCCTAAGAAGCCATAAAGGTCAGATCTGCTCTACAGAAGGTATTGTGTAGTACAGACAGATCAGGTTTCAAAGAGCTGGTAAGTATAGGAAATAACTGGGAGAGGGGAGATCATCTGATCATGTTCACAGGAGAAATAAAAAAAACTAATTGTCACACTGTACTAAGGGGGTGTCAAGCTACCATGAGTGACAGTGGACGCACAGACCAACAATGTCCGGTACTTTACACAAAACAATAGATGTGGAAACACCGGGGAGTTAAACAAATACTATAGAAGGGCAATGCTCATAGGGAACAGGGAAGAGGAGACCTCCTGCACTCACCTGCAGCTGTGCCTTGATCTCCCTACTGTCTCTATACACGTTGTTTCAACCAGACTCTGAACAGGATGCCTAGTCCCTCACTGGCCCTGATGTTAGCCCGCAATAGGGAAATGGCTGGCAAGAGCACTAGTCCCAACCACTTCAATAAAATGAACAAGAGTGGAAGGAAAGACAGACAGGGGAACAACAAACAACTCCACGCATGCTGCGATGCTCCTTGGCAGCAGACAGTTTGGCAGTAGACAGCTCTCCAGAGAACCTCCTTCACCTCGGGAAGCTTGGCTAGGAATATGTTCAATCACCAGCAAAGAATGCTGGAACCATGTGGCCATACAAAGAGGATGGGGTGACCACAAAGTAGCCACACCTGGACAAATAACTAGCAAGCTTGCTAGCAACAGAGACTCAAATAAACTCCTCAAATGCCAAAGGAGAGAAATACATTTAATGTGAAATCTCAATACAGGGGTGAGACCCAGGTCCCAAAACTGTCACAAGTCTCCAAAGTAAGAGAGACCATCGTGACACCAACTGAACTGTGACTTTTTCAGCTGCACCTGATGGAGGGTTAATAGATACATTAAAAGCTATTGACAATCTGTGGTGGATGCTGTAAATTGGCAGCCATTAACCATTGGATTTTATATTAAAAGTGTTAGTTTAACATATGCATTTTTCATGAGACACTGCAAACTCAATCAGCATACACTTTTTCATGCAGTACAGTTATCTACCAGCTATAGGGACACCAAAAAGAAGGTCTTTTGGACCCTGACAGTGGAGGTCCTAGGAAATGTTTACAGCTTACCTTCGGAGCTTCACCAGCATATATGCTAATCACAAAGTAAAATTCTTCAGCCCCCTTCACACTAAGCGAGATCGCTAGCGAGATCGCTGCTGAGTCACAAGTTTTGTAACGCAACAGCAACCTCAACAGCTATCTCTCTACGTTTGACAAGTAGCAGCGATCAGGCCCCTGCTGTGAGATCGCTGATTGTTACAAATCGTTCTGGACCATTATTTGGTCGACGCACTCCTGCTGGGCAGCGTGCATCGCTGTGTTTGACAGGGGCAATGACCAACGACCTCAATACTACGCTCGAGAGTGACAGGGTCCCAATGACCACCGTATCGTTGCAGCGTCGCTGGTGAGATCTGACTGTTTGACATCTCACCAGCGATTACGTAGCGACACACTAGCGATCCTGGCCAGGTCGTATCGTTGTCAGGATCGATGGAGCGTCGCCAAGTGTGACGGTACCCTTACATGAACAGGCTTCTATCAACACAATAAAAAGGTGTTTCATAAGTGGTAATAAAGGTGATTACAATGAAAAGTTAAAAGCAGAGGGAAAACAGTACACCTCTGGGAACAGTGTCTGGGAGTCTGTGGTGGCTGCTGCACGCAATGTTGATCGTAAACAGATCAAGCAACTGACAGAATCTATGGATGGAGGTTACTGAGTGTCATCATAAAGAAAGGTGGCTATATTGGGCACTCATTTTTTCGGGTTTAGTTTTTGCATGTCAGAAATGTTTATTTCTAACTTTTGTGCAGTTATATTAGTTTATCTGGTGAAAATAAACAAGTGAGATGGGAAATATATTTGGTTTTTATTAAGTTGCTTAATAATTCTGCACAGTAATAGTTACCTGCACAAACAGATATCCTCCTAAGAGCCAAATCTAAAAAACCCACTCCAACTTCCAAAAAGATTAAGCTTTGATATTTATGAGTCTTTTGAGTTGATTGAGAACATAGTTGTTGATCAATAATAAAAATAATCCTCTACAATACAACTTGCCTAATAATTCTGCACACAGTGTAGTATGGAATGCCTTGAAAGCATATTTATGCCCTGTAAACTTTTCCACATTTTTTCACGTTGGACCAATAAACTTAAATACTATATATTTTATGGGGATATTTTCTTGTGATATACTAACACAAAATAGCAAATTTTTGTGAAGTGTAGAGATTAGAGATGAGCAAATCTGTTTACAGTCTGTTCAGGGCTAGCGTTCAGGGCATTCTTCAAAGTGCTGGAGCCTGAATCGCTGTGATTTGGTGCGCTTGGTGTTCTGGTCAGTACAAGCTGCTTCTTGTGTGTAATCGGTTAGCACTGACCCTACAGGCTGAGTACCGTATATACTCGTGTATAAGCCGACCCGTGTATAAGCCGACCCCCCTACTTTTGCCCCCAAAAACTGGGAAAACCTATTGACTCGCGTATAAGCCGAGGGTGGACTCCAGCACAGGTATACAACCCCCAGCAGTGAGGTATACAGCAGCCTCCCCAGTGGTAGTATATAGAAGCCTCCCCAGTGGTAGTATACAGCAGCAGCCCCAGTGGTATATGCAGCCCCAGTGGTATATGCAGCCCCAGAGGTATATGCAGCCCCAGAGGTATATGCCTGCAGCCCCAGAGGTATATGCCTGCAGCCCCAGAGGTATATGCCTGCAGCCCCAGAGGTATATGCCAGCAGCCCCAGAGGTATATGCCAGCAGCCCCAGAGGTATATGCCAGCAGCCCCAGAGGTATATGCCAGCAGCCCCAGAGGTATATGCCTGCAGCCCCAGAGGTATATGCCAGCAGCCCCAGAGGTATATGCCAGCAGCCCCAGAGGTATATGCCAGCAGCCCCAGAGGTATATGCCTGCAGCCCCAGAGGTATATGCCTGCAGCCCCAGAGGTATATGCCAGCAGCCCCAGAGGTATATGCCAGCAGCCCCAGAGGTATATGCCAGCAGCCCCAGAGGTATATGCCAGCAGCCCCAGAGGTATATGCCTGCAGCCCCAGAGGTATATGCCAGCAGCCCCAGAGGTATATGCCAGCAGCCCCAGAGGTATATGCCAGCAGCCCCAGAGGTATATGCCTGCAGCCCCAGAGGTATATGCCAGCAGCCCCAGAGGTATATGCCAGCAGCCCCAGAGGTATATGCCAGCAGCCCCAGAGGCATATGCCAGCAGCCCCAGAGGTATATGCCAGCAGCCCCAGTGGTGTATACAGCAGCCCCAGGGCTGTATACAGCCGCAGCCCCGGAGGTATACAGGCCCCCCCCATCAAGCTCCAGGGCCCCCCCCTTGCGCGGCAGCCTGTGAAGTAAAATCATACTTGCCAGTGTCCTGTCGCGCCGTCCGCAGCTTGCCGACACGCAATCCCGGGCTTCATTCTGCGTCTTCCGGCTTCCGACTTCCTCTAGTCGCGGGCAATGACGTCATTGCCCGCGACTAGAGAGGAATGCGGAAGACGCGGAATGAAGCCAGGGATCGTGTGTCGGCAAGCTGCGGACGGCGCGACAGGACACTGGCAAGTATGATTTTACTTCACAGGCTGCCGCGCAAGGGGGGGGCCCTGGAGCTTGATGGGGGGGCCTGTATACCACCGGGGCTGCGGCTGTAAAATTTATATACTCGCATATAAGCCGAGGGGGGACTTTTCAGCCCAAATTTTGGGCTGAAAAACTCAGCTTATACGCGAGTATATACGGTAATTATCCATAATGTCTTGTCTAAATTTAAAAAAAATGACATTTCCACCCTCCCGCCCCTGGAAGTGTTATGCTTATGGCTGGCTGTATGTGGGTGGAGAGTGGACTAATAATGAGGTACGGGGTCATGTTTGGGACCCGAACATGCAACCCTTGTTCCTTAACCTCCAGGGATTCTGTCATCTCTAGTGGATCTACTAGGTCGCTAGGTTTGGTCGGACTTTATAAAACTAGGTTTCTGGTATGAACCCCAAATGTTGCTGTTTGATTGACTCATCCCTGGAGAAGTGTAAAGAAAATGATACACAGTTTTCTAAATATTTAAAAAATTATCTGAAAATTTTGACATGCATTTTTACTCACCTTACCATTAGTAAAATCCTGAGTGACCAGTTGACTCCAAAAACACGTAATTAGTACATTGAGTCCACCTATGTGAAATGTATTCTCATGATAACTACAGTTTTTCTGTGAATGTCTCGGAGTGTTTTTCTTTAGAATATTGGGGATCAAGGAGAATCATGAAAACTATGGTACTTGCCAGACAGGTCAGGATTAAAGTTCTCGAGAAGAGCAAAGCAGGTGTTAGGTTACAAAAAATGGCCCAATCTTTGAACATTTCATGGAGCACTGTTTAATCCATCCTTCAAAAATGGAAGGAGAATGCAACTGCAAACCTATCAAGACATGACCATACACCTAAACAGATATAATAAACAAGGAAAGCAATAATTAGAGAAGTAGCAAGAAGGCCAATGGTCGCTCTGGAGGAGCTCTTTTCCATTGTTAGCAGAGAAAAAAGGGAGGGGAGAATTTGAGGAATGTAAAGTTTAACACTGTCACACGCTTCTCAGCACATGATTTAGGGTGCACCTGCAAGGGTTAATTTATCTCTTCTCACTCAATCCAGCACTCAACCTCTGTTATAGGCTATAAAGTGAACATAAATCGCACCCTGACCCAATCCACACACCCCAACTAAACAACACACTGCCACCACTCATCAAACACACAATCTGATGAGTCCCTGAAGTATACTACGGTTTTAGAATCAACAAGGTCACAAACTCTGTGTAATGCTATCAATTCTTTAGAGTATATGTGGAGCCCACTGGGACGGGGTACTCGGTATCGGACCGGGGTACTGCTGGGGATGTCACGGCGGTCTTGGTCCGGACCGTGTCCCGGGTTCCGCAATAAATGGGGGAATATTTACAGGCAAGTTTGTCGTGACGCCGCCCACGGATTGTGGTCAGTAAGGGGACCACCACTGCAGTGTATGTCTGTCAGGAGGATGGATGGATGCTGCAGCCAGGTGGATGAGCCCGCTGCGGGTCAGGACAGCTCCTGACAGGATAAAATGGTGGATTGACAGTTCTGTATACCTAGAATCAGACATGGACACTCAGGCAGGGTTCACCGGGTTTACTTGTCAGCTCTTCAGACAATTTACAGCAGTTCTCAGTACAGTTCAACTCTTAACAGTTCACAGTGCAGTTAACCCCGGGAACACTTGAACCCTCCGCAGCCAGGTTGTCTCTCTAAGACTCTTCACTCTTTCTGTATGTCCTTTCAGGCTGATTCTCTCTCTCTTCTTCTGGGTGGATTGCGGAGCGGCAGCTCGGTCCCTCAATGTAGCTTCCCCCTAAGTGTATGGGCGGTAAGCCGGGTCCCCTAGTTGCTGCTATGCCCCCAACCCTGTAATGGGATCTGGAATCTGTGTTCCCCGTCAGTTTGTCTGGGGAGCCGGTATGAGACTTCAGTCCCCCTCAGAGCTGACACTCTGGTTCCAGCCTAGCCTCGGGTGTCCCTGTCTTGCAAGAGATCACTGGGCTCTTTCCTTCCTGTGTATCTTCCCGTACGTCAGCAAAGTCTTTCCTGTCAGTAATTTGTTAGCGCTACCGTCTTCCTCGGCCCCGGTGGCACCGGTCTGATTTCTGTTGTTCCTGTCTTTTCTGGTCACTCTGTCTTTACTCCTCTTGGTCTTTTCTGTTCTGCTTGGCACCCACTGGCCTACTGGCTAACTACTTCCTGTTTTTTCCTTTTATACTGGTTCGTTACCATGTCTACGCCTCACCCACTTATAACTGGCTCTACTACCCCTTGCCTGCCTAGAGTCCTAGGCTCCAGGTTGGGTCTATGTCAGTGAATGTGTGTTTTGAGGGAGTTTGATATACAAACTGTCTACCTTCCTGCCTGGCTGCAGTTCCTACCTGTGGCCACCCTGGCCGCAGGGGCGCCACATATATAAGTCTAGTACTATACCATGTCCAGCTCAAAGGTAGGCCACACCTATGTTTGCATGACTGCAAAAAAAATGAAATAAAACCAGGGCTGGAATTAAAGTGATACGCTGCAGTAGCACAAGTTCACATTGGCCTCATAATGGAAAACACAAAATGAAACATCAAATGAGCAATTACCTTAAAATAATAAAAGTAGAAATGCTAAAGTGGAAAAAAATAAATTAGGGTACTTGGTGACAAAGATATGATAATATGAATGTGTAAGCTGTCCCACCAGCGACAAGCGGACCCTTTCGGAACGGTATCTGCCTAACAGTAGTACTAATACCTCGCCATCCGTCAGTGCAGTGACAAGGACAGGATTAAGCAGAACCGAGCCCCAACAGAGCACACCATACCATGGGACACCACACACTATATATGACATAGATTAGATTATATGAATGCGTAAGCTATCCCACCAGCGGCACGGTGACCACACCCATACGCATAAACACATGCAGACACACACATACACGCAAGCAAGCAAACACAGACACATACCTACACACAGTATAATGTTCCCACACACATACACACACAAGCATGCACATACACACACACAAGCACGCACATACACACGCAAGATGCACATACACGAGCATACACACAAATATGCACATACACATGAACATGCATACATACATGCAGATACACATGTACACACACATACATGCACACACATACAAACGCACATACACACAAACACGCATATGCATGCACATAAACATACACAAACACACATACACACACAGCATAATATCCCCACATACACAAGCAGATATGCACATACACACACATGCACATACATAAACATGCACATACACACAAACATACATGCAAACATACACGCAGATGCAGGAAAACATACACATGCACTTGCAAATATATATATGCACACATACACACAAATATGCATACACACATGCACCACATACACACATGCAAATACACATATACATGCACATATACATGAACGAACACACACATGCACATTCACACACACCCACATACATGCGCATACATTCACATACATACAGGCAGATACACACATGCGTATACACACGCACATGCACATACATGCACCCACATGCATACACGCACATACATGTGCACACCCATGCATAAACATAGACACATATACACACACATGCACATACATGCATACATGTGCATACATACACATGCACATACATACATGTGCACACACATACTTGCATACGTGCACACATACACATGCTTGTACACATACACTTACTCACACATGCATGCACATAAACACGCTGACCCCATCTTTGGACACTCAGGTATACAAAGATGGCAACCGCGTGACGTATCACACCACCCCATTGCAAGATTACAGGAGGAGAACTTGGTGAGAGTTGATAAAAAGGATAATGAGGTGTCTCTGTCAATTTTGTATGTAATATAACATTTCTCTGTGTGTGTGTTTTTTTTTCTCTTTACTGAAATTATTGCTAACGGCCATCTGACATATTGACGGCTGACATTATTAATACGGATTGATATCAGCTGTCAAAAAAAGCTGACATCAACCCCTTTATTACCCAGTGTGCCATCACTACATGGCAGCTGAAGGAGCAGGGTAACTGCCAATTTTGGTGTCTCTCATGGAGGCGCCAATTCTGGGGCGGCTGCTGGCTGCAATTTTCAACGTGGGAGCCCAAAACGTTTGGGCCTTACCATGCTGAGAATCCCAGCCTGGATTACCTTGGCTGGCAACAGAAAATATGGTGAGCCCACGCCAGTTTCTTTTTTAGTTATTTATTTTAACCCTGCTGTTATAATCGCATTTACTACACACTTGTACTGTTTCGGGTCAATATGACCCAACCTACAAAAATGTTGATTGTAGCTACTGTGCTTTATTCGAATACCTATTTCATTATTAAACTGTATGTGAACATAGTTGAATATAAACAAATGAAAAATGAAATTTAAGCTTAATTTTTATTTATTTTTTTCAGAAAAATGTTACACGGGCTGTTTGCAATTATGTTCACTTTATAGCATTCTGCACACAAATAGCACACATGCTTTAGATTTCTATTACTATAACATGAAATCTAACTAAATATAACTTTGTGTTAACATTTTATAAAACAACAAATAAAAAATAATGAAAACTTCAGTTTTTCTTTTTTATGTCTAAAAAAGGGTGAACAGGTTCCTGCATTTTTACATTGAACACAATAATAAAACACATGTCCTTTACATAGATATTTTGCACACCCAGCACATGTCAGATTTGTTTTATTGTCATAAGAAGACGGACAGAAGCTCCATCTCTTTCTTTCTTGGCTGGTAGCGGTGCTGGTGGAGGCTGGGGAGTCTCTTTCTTGAGTTGCTGCACACTCTTCACAAAGGATGCTGCTCCTTCACATCAGGGGTTTACTTTTCTGGCTTCGATATACGGCCTAACTAGGGATTTTCATAATTCTTTAATAAAAATTCTTCTTTTATGCAGCTTATTTCCATTCCAATTGGGGTTAATTTCTTAATATGTTGTATGCCAAAACATCCAGAATGTTGTTAAATATTATCATTGGCCAACGATTAGTTTTGCACTTGCATGTGTATGTTGATATTGCTTGATCTAGTGTATCAGCTGCCCCTTTTGTGTCATCATAAGCTAACATCATGACCAGCTTTATGTCTTCTTGATTACCGTATATACTCGTGTATAAGCCGAGTTTTTCAGCCCAAAAATTGGGCTGAAAAGTCCCCCCCTCGGCTTATACACGAGTCACTCGGTATGCTGTGGGGGGGGCTGCACCGGTGGCTGGAGGAGGCAGGAGGGGGCCGCGGTGAGCGCAGGCGGTCACGTGGGGCCGCCTCATTAGTGCAATCAATATGCACGGCATCCCCCCATCCATCAGCGGCGGGGGGGTGCCGTGCATATTGCACTACACAGGCCCCCACAAGTAACA
The DNA here is from genome assembly GCA_033576535.1 of Allobates femoralis. Classification (NCBI taxonomy): domain Eukaryota; kingdom Metazoa; phylum Chordata; class Amphibia; order Anura; family Aromobatidae; genus Allobates; species Allobates femoralis. Next base: position 139,977,662 of record JARQOC010000008.1, on the reverse strand, counting down.
CACAGCCCCCCCTCCTTAGTATGTCCCCCCCTCCTTAGTATGTTCCCCCCCCAGGCTGCGGCACCTGTTAAAATAACAAACTTTAATACATCACCTCTTCGCCGCAGCTTCTCCGCTCCTCCGGTCCCGGCTTCTTCTTCTTGCTTCCGGTGTCATGTGACCGGGCACAGGAGATGACGTCATTTCCTGCGCGCGGTCACAGAAGCCGGCACAAGAAGGAAGAAGAAGCCGGGACCGGAGGAGCGGAGGAGCTGCGGCGGAGAGGTGATGTATTAAAGTTTGTTATTTTAACAGGTGCCGCAGCCTGGGGGGGGGACATACTAAGGAGGGGGGACATACTAAGGAGGGGGGGGGCTGTGTGTTACTGGTGGGGGTCAGTATACCACCACTGGGGGGCCTGTATACTACCACTGGGGCTGTATATACCTCTGGGGGGCCTGTATACTACCACTGGGGCTGTATATACCTCTGGGGCTGCTGTATACTACCACTGGGGCTGTATATACCACTGGGGCTGCTGTATACTACCACTGGGGCTGTATATACCTCTGGAGCTGCTGGATACTACCACTGGGACTGTATATACCTCTGGGGCTGCTGTATACTACCACTGGGGCTGTATATACCTCTGGGGCTGCTGGATACTACCACTGGGGCTGTATATACCTCTGGGGCTGCTGGATACTACCACTGGGACTGTATATACCTCTGGGGCTGCTGTATACTACCACTGGGGCTGTATATACCTCTGGGGCTGCTGTATACTACCACTGGGGCTGTATATACCTCTGGGGCTGCTGTATACTACCTCTAGGGCTGCTGTATACTACCTCTGGGGCTGCTGTATACTACCACTGGGGCTGCTGTATATACCTTTGGGGCTGCTGTATACTACCTCTAGGGCTGCTCTATACTACCTCTGGGGATGCTGTATACTACCACTGGGGCTGCTGTATATACCTCTGGGACTGCGGTATACTAACTACTGGAGCTGCTGCTGTATATACCACTGGGGCTGCTGCTGTATACTACCACTGGGGCTGCTGTATATACCTCTGGGGCTGCTGTATACCACACTGCTGGGGGCTGTATACCTGTGCTGGGGTCCACCCTCGGCTTATACACGAGTCAATAGGTTTTCCCACGTTTTGGGGGCAAAAGTAGGGGGTTGGCTTATACACGGGTCGGCTTATACACGAGTATATACGGTACTTATTGCATTGTCATGGTACATTGTGCACATTAGAATTACATGTTTATTTTTTTGGGGGAACGTAATACACAACTGTAGTATCTCCATTAAAGTAAAAAGTAAAACTATACCCATCTCTTTTCCTAAGGATACCTTGCGGTAGTTCTGGCTTGTTTTTTCTTATAGTACCTGGCATGTTTTGTCTTTTTTGCAACCTCCGGTCCAATAAAAAAACAAGTATAGAACAACCAAGTATACTATATACTATAGTTGGTAGTGAGCATGCTATACAGGAGTGTTCACATTACTACTTTTTTCTGTCTCAGCTTTGTTTTCAAATTGATTTACTACTTGTCTACAGACAAGTTGGAGGGCCCCTCCTCTCTCCTGCTGAACAGAAGTAGATATAACGCATTCCATCGGTGATCCAGTTCAGGCACAGTTCACACACTACATCCTGCTGCTTGTGAGGTCAATAAGCACAGTAGTAGGTCATAATATCGTTAGCGTAGGGGTCATTCCAAAAAGGGGCACCTTGTTGCGGTGGAATGGCTTAAATTATGTTTCTTGCAAAAAAGGTATGTACCAAGTACCCTCTGTTTTCACTGCACTAGCTTTTAGTTATTTATTGCAAGGTATCTGGAGACACTTTACACATACTTTTTTTGTTCTATAGTTGGTTTTTCATACAATTTGGCATTGGTAGTAAGGCATGTTCACATTACTACTTTTTTCTGTCTCAGCTTTGTTTCCAAATCTGGCTCAGTTGGTAGGATGTGAAAAAGGTGTTTTGCATATTTTGTATGTTTAGTCCATGAGTCAAATCGAGAACAACTCGTGTACCCTGATGTTTTTCATGTCTTTCTCCAGGGTTTCTTCCTATATACACTTGAGCATTTGCAACGTATGAACTTTTGCTGTCACAAAGTTTCTGTATCTTGATGCTGTACTTTTTACTCAGTCTGTATTGTCAGAACAGGCATGCACCTCGGAATGCCACCAGTTGTTCATTGACAGTTACAGCTTCAACAATATTATATTGCCCGTTTTTTTCTGCATAAAAATAAGTATATATGCAATACATGCTACAAACTCTAGTGCTTACCCATAAAGAATTGTTATGTAGTTGCCCGAGCCTGGGGAGAAATCTCAAGTTCCGGACGTGCGTATCACAGATGCATACTCAGCAGGAGAGGGGAATCGAGATGTTCAATTTGTAATGTATATGAATGCTGAGCATGATTCAAAATCTGTGCACAGTTCTTTGAAATATGTTGGCACTGCATTAAAAATGAGAAAAATAATTGTGGTATGAGTATGACATATAGTACCACTTTAAAAAAAATGAGTTTTCTTCTTCCATTTATTTTGTTGTCCATCGAGCGTTAAGTCAAAATATCAGTTTTGGTGCATTTACATTTCCATTATTTATTATGAATGCTACTACTAAGTGAGAACATTATGTAGTTACTGTTTCATTAAATATTAAAACTTTATTGAACATATAGAAGCACATGGATAATAAACCGTTTATAACAATGAATAAATAGTAGGTGATCCCATAAGTGACCACTCCAGGTAGTCACAACTTCAAATAATACAGTGGGGGAGAACAGCAGGGATCCCAATATATACACAATAGTAATCTACATACATGTGGTTCTCATCTAAAGTAGGGAACAACCAATTCATCCATTCTCCACTCACCCATGCTATGTTCCTGCAGCACTCCCACCACCACTCTCCGACAGTGTCTCGGTATGTGATGCCCCCCTAAATACATTTCACAATGCATTTTCAAGGGGTGTGGCTAAGGGTGCAATTTTATTTTATTTATATACACTTGCCAGCTGGTTTTATCATTTGAGCCTGATTGTTTGCGGTGTCATCACTTCTGCCGGAAGTAAGGAGGAGTCAGCGCATGAGCAGGACCCCGATGACGTCACTCGTGCCTGTGCATTCAACACCTCCAGACCTCTACAGCTTAGAAGGATGTGACACCAATGAAAAATGTATCCGGTGGCCATTTTGTTGGAGATCAAAAACCATACTACATATTGACGAATAAGGGGCAGATACTGACCATTCTAGTTATCAATGGGCATGCAGTTCAGGGCAGGAGCACACAGATCACTATAGACATCCATACATTAACACATACTAATAAAATCAGTGTAAAATATCATAATTGTTCTATACAATATAAAATATCAATGTAACAAAATAATTAGCAGTGATGTGTATTTACTTAAAGGAATACATATATAAACTATTTATACATAAATAATAGTGAATAAGAAAAACCATAGTGATAAATAGGACACAGATACCTGTGATCAATAAAGTGACATAAAACCATGAATTTGAGTGATTAATTAACCACAGTACATTCTTACTTGTACCCAGGCGGTGTTACAAGCATGCACCACCTGGTAATAAATATATACTCATACCTCACCCATAACCCACACTAACAGGATCTCGCTATACTACCCTAAAAGAAAAATTACAATGCCCAATTCGTTTCATTGACTTCAAGGTGCCCAATCTTCTTGTCCCAAGTTACTAGATTTTGATCTTGTTACATAACGGCAAGGTATCCAGAGCTCCTTCTAGAAGTAAATTACAGTCCTCCTATAGAAAGAACTAAAATAAACAGAAAATAATTAAAATCACTAATAAAAGGGAAATACACCAGGTCAGGTTAGCATATCAAATTAGAAATTAGTTCTTATAGATAAGAGTCGAAACTTAGTTTCTCGTTAAGCCCCCATGATGGTAGACTACAAGTGACCATGAAAATAAGGATGTTCTTATGGTGTGGTATGTCTTTGAATTATTTTGTGTTAATATGAATTCTATAATGTTAGTGTTGGGTAGACAAAATGTTATTGCGAGCTCACTATTAATCATACACTAGTAACTCCAAAATCTTTAATATAAAACACTGTGGAGATGCTGTTTAATGAGCCTAAGACAATTAGAATGATAATGAGTGATGTAATCAAATACCATGAGGTGGAAACATGACATTTACCTATCCAGAACCACTTGTTTAAAGTTATTTGCATGTGCAACCATGGGGCAAGAAAGTTTGGTAATTTACATTTCATAATAACTGCCACCAATTAACATTCATAATGACACTAAACTTCACATAATTGTTTAGGAGGAAGATTCCTACATTGGCTTCTTCCTCAATGAAAAGTTTAAAAGATCATAGTTCAGAATATGTAACTAGTTTGACAATCTGCTTTGTGTAAGTGTAAAATGAAATAGCAGACAAAGCTTAAAATAAAAAAACTTAAAAGGGTATTCGGCTGCATCTTAAAATGTGATGGAATATTCGAAAGATGGTGTATTCTCAGCATTTCACGACAAAGACCAGTAATCATCAAAACAATAGAAGTAATTAGAGATGAGAAAATAAATTAAAGTGTAATTGAGCACTACTTCAAAAGTTGTTCATTTTGCTGAACAGTGAAGAGCCATCAAAAAATGAAAGAATAAAAAATCCTTATTCTCACTTTACCGCTCAACTCTCCAACCTCCGACCCTCTTCTCCTCACCATCACCAGTCTAGTTCTTGCCATTTCTTCTGACCACTGATGAAATTCCCGGGCCTCTAATACACTAGGCTATGATGAGGCCCGGGATGGTTCTGCACTTGTGCCACACAAGGTGACAACTTAAACTCATGTTGTGACGTCATGATGTCGAGACCTTCCTCGTACATGCGCAGAACCATTCCAGACCTTATCAGACCCAAAACTCCTAGCCTAGTGTGATGAGACTTTGGGTCTCAACAATCACAGTGACGATCCGATCATGTGTCAGGGATCAAATGGGTGACATTGTGGAGCAGAGGGATCAGCAAGGTAAGAGGTACGATGAGTATAAGGCTGGCTTCACACCATGGCAAGATCAGGTCCAAGGCTGTCTGGTGTTGACCCGATTTTAAAACAGAACCGGAGGGCAAATAAGCCCTCCAGCCTGGTTTGCAGCTGGATTCAGCCGAGCGCAGCAGGAGCTGCTGAAATTTCAAGATCGCTGCTAGCGGGGAGCTAGCCATGTTCCTGGAATCTCTGTGACTCACCGCGGCCGGCGGACTCCGGTTGATACAGGCGATTCTTCTCCTTCCTTGTCACGGGTGGACCGCGCCTGCTGGTAGTGGGCCCGGTGTAGTGCAGATCAAAATTTAAGGACGTCTTACGGGAACAGATTAAAGGGGGATTTAATTTGTTTTCTTCGTGACGCCACCTATGAGTAGTTCGGTAAGGGCTACCGACGCTGCGGAACCTCCGGGGTGATGGACAGCAGCAAGATGTTACGCTCCCCACAGGCTGAGCGGTGATCCCCGGGGCTGGAGCTGCTCAAGATGTTGTGCGGCAGCTGCGGTAACCTTTAGTTAATGACAGACAGTTCATAAGGAGACACGGACACAGATAGTCTCTGCAACGGGTCTTTACTGTCACCAGCAGGCAGTACATGGCTTACAGTGGTTGAGTAGAAGACCGGGTGGACTCAGCAGTGATAGTGCTCCTCAGAGATCCGCAGTGTTCCTCCATTCTACCTAACTTGATTGTTGTGCCAGCGTCGCCCAGGAATACCAGGTCGGGTACGGGGAGGCTGCTTCAATGCCCTATCCATGATGTACGTTCTGGATGCTTTGGGGAGCCTTGGATCCCTCAGTGGGTACACCGCTGGTTAGACGACTGGAAACTGGCTGGTGGTGGGGTGCTCCTATAAAGCTGCTCCTCCACGGGGCTGGTTCGCGTGGCAGAGGTGAACTGCTGCCAGCTTCGGTACCAGTGAACCGGCTGTGAGTTGTGGGCACGGGAGTCTTTTGGGAACCCGTGTAGAAATGCCCAATCCCGGTGGTTAAGGCCTCAGGTGCTGACACCCGACCGGTGACGGCCCAGGGGCCCGCACGAGGTGCGGAGCCCCCGCTCCTCTCCAAGTTCTAGTCTGCTCTCTCCAGGTTCTAGATTCTTTTCTTTCTACATCTAGATTATTGTGTGTTCTCTTACACTACCCTAACACTCCACCCCCTAGGACCTATGATTGGTCCTCTGTTCTAGGTGTTGTATGTTGGGTTGGATCTCAGAGTTAACTATTGCACTGCTTTGTCAGAGAATATTGCGGCTGCAATACTCCCTTGTGACGCACTCGTTGCGGGGCGCCACACTCCCCCTTGGTTAAATCAGCTTGTCCCCAAGCGTCCAACTACTCACATTACAGAGGTTTTTGCATTTTTATACACATATATGACACACTTTTATTAAAATAGAAAAACAGGTAAAGGTATGCTTTGGTGATATAAGCAAAGAAACAGGTAATCACTTTGTGCGGACCCGGCGGGCGGTCGGCTGTACTTTAACTAGAGTCCAGGCTGTAGCCGCGAGATCACACAGTCAGTGATTAACGGGAACAGAGTCATTGATGAAGTTCAAGTTTTAAAGTCACTGGCTCTGAGAACGATGGCGCACCCGGATAGCAAACCACCCATCTGCACAAGCATAGCGCTCGTAGGTGATTATATCGCCCCGGTATAGGTCGCGATCGGGATGTCCTCTTGGCAAGTTTGACTCAACGTCCCGGCGCCCCACAAACACCTCCTCATTCAAACCCACCTCCCAAGCGAACCCCCACCCGGTATTTAAATTAAAGGTGGAAATTCTACCTTCACGGCGGAGTTCATCAGGCAGCGGCGGCTGGCGGCGAGCCTCGGCACGGGCCTGCATGTTGGCGCGTTCTCGGGCTTGCCACTCCTCTCGTCGTCTCTGGCGTACATCTCCGTCGTTACGGCTCGGGGTGTAAAGATGAGTAATGGAGCTGGTGGTTTGGCGGGAAGTTTGAACTTGGCGGGCTGTCTGTATCGGAACCCGGTGGAACGGCACAAGGGAAGGTGTCGGCGTTGCACCCGACCAGTGTACCCGAGCTGTATGCCCGGAAGGAAGTTCCTTGTTGTCTCCCCAAGCGAACCCGGTGTCGAAATCCTCAGCGGTGCTGTGGGTCTCGTCGTCATCCTCTCCGACCTCTTCCTCGATGACCACATCAGGCTGCTCGATGATGAGAGATATTGAAGCTTGTTCCGTTGTACAACAGGGCGGTGGTGCTGCGGATCCTTCCGTAGGGACGTCCTGCAGGGCTTCCAGGCTGCCTGCTTCTTCATCTGTTTCCGCAGGTAAAGGTGTTTCAATCCCGGTTACCAGGTAGGCCTCGGCAATGGCAAGGGAAGCCTCCGGTATGGGGACGAAACAAGCGACTGTCTCTGTAATGGTGAAACATGTTGCGGGTTCCTCGGTGGGAACCTGGTAAAGATCGAGTTCTTCAATGGAGCGTGTTATGAGCTCCGGCTCAAGAACGGAATCGGTTACGATGTTGGTCGCTGGAACGGGTCGAGTTGCGGCCTCCACCGGAATGACACAGTCTATTGGCTCAGGTGACGGAGCAGGACAGGTGGTAGGCGAGGGTGAGGCAGTCGAGAAGCTGGTGACGTCGTCTGGGCTTGGAGAAGCTGTACCCGGTCGGCTCTGCTGCATCGCATGGTGTAGTCGTCTGCCTAGGGTCGCGCTTCAGCTACGGATCGTCCATTCCACTGTCTCTAGTAACCGCACCCGGAGGTCTTGTAGAGCCTCTAGCCAGAAGTCGGGGCTGCCATCTATAGTAAGGGCAGGATCCGGACCCGGTTGGCTGACGGCTGCTCTGGCCTCCGCCTCGACCTCCCGCATCAGGTCTTGGAGTCTCATGCTGGCCATTCTTCTTGGAGGGGAACCACACCCGTAGAACCGGTAAGACGTCCTGGTAGAGCTGGTGAAGAAGTCTTCTCTTTCTGTCGGTGTGTCTATCACACTCCCATTTCCTTTGGGCTTTTGTAGTCCAATCGTGGGAAAAGTCTTTGGGGTCCGCCCCCATGGTTGATTTGAGCAATCAGGGCGGACAAAGAGTTTGGCGCCTTTTGTCTTTAGCCCTCCCACAGTGAGGGGGGTTTACTCACTCCTGGGCTTCACGTGGCGGCTTCTTGTGGCGGGAACGCCATCTTGGGCGCCATCTTGACCCAATGGTGTAAAGGCGGGAAAGTTCTTTTTAGGACGAACAAAGTCCAATTGTAGACAATAAAGTCCAGTTTAAGCACAATATACCCGTTGGATAACGGGCCTGCTCGTATCCTGTTCGTGACGCCAAATTCTGACTCACCGCGGCCGGCGGACTCCGGTTGATACAGGCGATTCTTCTCCTTCCTTGTCACGGGTGGACCGCGCCTGCCGGTAGTGGGCCCGGTGTAGTGCAGATCAAAATTTAAGGACGTCTTACGGGAACAGATTAAAGGGGGATTTAATTTGTTTTCTTCGTGACGCCACCTATGAGTAGTTCGGTAAGGGCTACCGACGCTGTGGAACCTCCGGGGTGATGGACAGCAGCAAGATGTTACGCTCCCCACAGGCTGAGCGGTGATCCCCGGGGCTGGAGCTGCTCAAGATGTTGTGCGGCAGCTGCGGTTACCTTTAGTTAATGACGGACAGTTCATAAGGAGACACGGACACAGATAGTCTCTGCAACGGGTCTTTACTGTCACCAGCAGGCAGTACATGGCTTACAGTGGTTGAGTAGAAGACCGGGTGGACTCAGCAGTGATAGTGCTCCTCAGAGATCCGCAGTGTTCCTCCATTCTACCTAACTTGATTGTTGTGCCAGCGTCGCCCAGGAATACCAGGTTGGGTACGGGGAGGCTGCTTCAATGCCCTATCCATGATGTACGTTCTGGATGCTTTGGGGAGCCTTGGATCCCTCAGTGGGTACACCGCTGGTTAGACGACTGGAAACTGGCTGGTGGTGGGTTGCTCCTATAAAGCTGCTCCTCCACGGGGCTGGTTCGCGTGGCAGAGGTGAACTGCTGCCAGCTTCGGTACCAGTGAACCGGCTGTGAGTTGTGGGCACGGGAGTCTTTTGGGAACCCGTGTAGAAATGCCCAATCCCGGTGGTTAAGGCCTCAGGTGCTGACACCCGACCGGTGACGGCCCAGGGGCCCGCACGAGGTGCGGAGCCCCCGCTCCTCTCCAAGTTCTAGTCTGCTCTCTCCAGGTTCTAGATTCTTTTCTTTCTACATCTAGATTATTGTGTGTTCTCTTACACTACCCTAACACTCCACCCCCTAGGACCTATGATTGGTCCTCTGTTCTAGGTGTTGTATGTTGGGTTGGATCTCAGAGTTAACTATTGCACTGCTTTGTCAGAGAATATTGCGGCTGCAATACTCCCTTGTGACGCACTCGTTGCGGGGCGCCACATCTGCAGGGGACAACTCCAGGTGCTGACGTTTAGCAGCGCCCGCTGCTAAACTCCAGCAGCCAGCGTCCGGCTCCCGGAGCCGATGTTTTGTCGGATCCGGCGGCATAGACTCCCATGTTAGGGAGTGCCGGAGGATCCGATTTGTGACGATTTGTTCGCCGGACACAAGCATGTGTTTTTGTGTCCAGTAGAAAAAGCTGAATTCTCCCGGATCCTCCCAGACAGATGGAAACCGGGTGGCAAATAGCTGCCATCCGGCTCCATCCGGCCCCATAGAAATACTATGAGGCCGAAATCGGATCCGGGCTGTCCGGTTCACACCCGACAGCCCCGGGTCCTGAAAAATGTGGTGTGAAGCCAGCCTAAGGATTTTTAATATCATGTTTATTATGCTCTGATATCTGGGGAGATCCCAGAGAATAATATGAAGCATTTAATTGATGGAGAATAGTGTCTGTATAGGTTGAATTTCTTAGGAAAATCCATGTGACCAATCAAATTCAAATTTTGCCTGATCCACTCATTTCTAGCCGTAATGGCAAAAACATAACCTGCACAGCTGGTGTGATATAACACCATTTTTTGAGATTACTATAGAGTGCCATCAGTCTTTTATCAATATATGTTTGGTGATCACTTTTGGGACAGGACAGACTCACTTTACACTCACATGCAATTTTTTACCTCTTATGTTCGATTACTACTGATGCTGAATATTGCTAGGAGATGCATAATAATGGTCACATAATGGTTACTGTAGTTGCAACCTGTCTTATTGTAATATCTATCTACATTACCTCTGTGCCTATGCTTTACTAGTTAGTGTAATTTCTCGTACTTATTAAACATATAATTGTACTGGATTGTGTATTATGTGTAATTGTGGGTTTAACATGTTTTTATAGACTCTGCGATTACCTTGAGTTTCCTTATAAATAAAGAATAAAAAAACTGAGGCTCTCCTAACATCGTAGGGAGGGATTCTAAAGAACATTGCTTTTTAATATTTAGTTATTGGTTGTGGATTAAAATGTTTTATATATAATTTATCTCATATATATAGTGGTAACCAAAGTTTACAAACACTATATAAAAATAAATGTATTCATGTTTTTCTCACTATCTGACATGAAATTAGAATAAACCTTTCCCATTTTAGCTCAATTAGGATTATCATAATTAATTATATTTGCCAAATGGCAGAATAATGAGAGACAGAGAATATTTGAAGGCATTTTTATTACTTTCTGCAAAGTCAAAAGTTTACATACATTTCATTAGCATTTGGTACCATTGCCTTTAATCTGTATGACTTGGGTCTTAGGTTTTTTATATTCTTCCACAAGCTTCTCACAATAGTTGGTAGAAATTTGGGCCCATTCCTCCTGACAGAACTGGTGTAACTGAGCCATGTTTATAGGTCGCTTTGCTCACACCTGCCTTTTCAGCTTTGCCCATAAATTTTCAATAGGATTGAGATCAGGGTTTTGTGATGGCCGCTCCAAAACATTGACTTTGTTATCCTTAAGCCACTTTGTGACCAGTTTGGCAGTATGCCATGGTTCATTGTCAATTTGGAAGACCAATTTCTGCTCAAGCTTTAACTTCCTGGCTCATGTATTAAGATATTGCTTCAGTACTGCCACATAATCCTCTTTTCTCATGATTCCATCTATTTTGTGAAGGGCATCAGTCCCTCCAGCAGCAAAACAACCACACAACATGATGCTGCCACCTCAGTGTTTGACGGTTGGGATGATGCTCTTAGGTTTCCAAGGTTCTCCCTTTTTCCTCCGAATGTAACAATAGTAATTATGGCAAAACAGTAGAATTTTAGTTTCATATCAACTATTGTTTGGTTACACCGGAGCTAGCTGTAGTGTAGTTGATGAATATAGTGTAGTCAAACTACAAGTATCCTATTCATCTATTGTGTTGCTGCTCAAAAGTCCCAGGTAAGATTCAATTTTAGTCCATTAACATTCAGTCCATTTTAATTTTGTCAGATCACAGGACATTTCTCCAAAAATTTAGGTCTGGCTTTTTTAATTTCTTTTTTGAGTAATTACTTCTTCCTTGCAGAGTGACCTTTCAGCCCATGTTGACAGAGCATTTGTTTCACTGTTGATAATGACACAATCTTACCAGCTTCCGCCATCATCACAAGGTTTTTTGCTTTTTTTCTTGGGTTAACATGCACATGTCAATGAAAGCATGTTCATACTAGGACCCAGAACCCATCTCCTTTCCTAAGAGGTATGATGGCTGGACATTCCCATCTTGTTTGCACTTGCATATAATTATTTGTACAGATGAACAACGACCCTTCAGGTATCTGGAAATTGCACACAATAATGAACCAGACTTGTGCAAGTCCACAATTCTCTTCCTGATATCTTGGCTGATTTCTTTAGACTTTCCCTTGATGCTACACAAAAGAAGCAGTGTGTTTCAGGTGAACATTACAATACATCCACAGAGGTGTCTCTAATTAACTCAGATTTTGCCAATAAACCTATTAGAAGCTTCCAAACACATGACTTCATCATTGGCTGTCCCAAATTGTTTAAAGGCATAGTAACCTTAGTGTATGTAAACTTGTGACTTTGCAGGAAAGTAATAAAAATGCCTTAAAAATTCTCTCTCTCTATTATTATTCTGGTATTGGCAAATATAAATATTATGATAATCCTAAATGGACCTAAAATGAGAAAGGTTTATTCTGATTAATGTCAAATATGAGAAAATCATGCAATATTATGTATTGTTTTAATGTAGATGGTATAACATTTATGTTTTCTCCCTAGAATTGGTGTATTTCAGGTTTTAGTTTTCTTTAGCAAAAAAAAACCCCACAAAAACAAAAGCATTCCTTGTTTTTGCTTTGGGCTTATTATAACTATATTTTTCTGCCATGATATTGAGACAATCATGGATATAGACATCAAAAATGGGTTTATGTCAATATACCCTTAGGCTCACTGTCTATGAAGTGTGCATTTGAGATAAGGTAATAAGATTATAAGCCCACTGGAACTGAAGCTGGTGTGACAATGTGTGATCCCTTTATACATTTTGGGTAAAAATAATTCTTCTCTATGCACCTTTACATATATTTTGTTCTAAAAAGGAAAATTACAACAGGAAGAGACAACAGACCGTCAGCATGTGTCATACTGACAGAGCTGTCAAGTATTGTCACATTTATGATTTAATGTATCATTATTCATTAATGGATAAACCCAGAATTGGGAAACAAATTCTTAGCCTAAATATTTTAGTTAATTTAACATTTTTATATAATTGTTCCTGGAAAATGAGTTAAGTCTTGAAACCTTTCACTGTCTATATTCTCCTTAGGTTTTGCTATGATGGTGATGGCATTGTGTTGTGTAATATCTATAAATAGCCGAAAAGTCTGAAATATCATCTTCTCACTTGTTTTGTTCCCATATTTCATACTTGTCACAAATCCTGTCTAGAAAAAGACATTTTGTCTGCATTAGATGAGCTCACGCAGGCTGCTGCCTTGCCTATTGTTTTGACATTGCCCATAAAATATAATCTGTATGTGTTTAGGGATATGATTAAATTGGAAACAGATGTGTTTGTGTTAAAATATCATTGATCAACCTCTCCTAAATATTTTCACTTGCAAATACTCTATTATTTCAAAATGATTGTATTTTATGCTTTCATGAATGTAGTTTTATTATGAAAGTCACAAAGACGGATAATAGATAGATAGATAGATAGATAGATAGATAGAAATATAAGACAGACAAATAGGTAGGCCGCACTCTCAACTCAAAGAAAGTTCAAATACTTTTCTTTACTGGCCCATAATGTCTGCGATGTTTCAATTCCAAGTCAACCTTTCTCAACAGTTTTCATATCATAGATAGATAGATACATAGATAGATACTGAAAAAAGATATAGGCAGTACTCCAACATAACAGTTTATTTACAGACCTTTATTGGTCTTCTAAAGACAAGGCAATGTTTCAATCCTTACTAGACCTTTGTCAAGTCTTGATAAAGATCTAGTATGGATTGAGGCTTGACAAAGATCTAGTAAGGATTGAGGCTTGACAAAGATCTAGTAAGGATTGAGGCTTGACAAAGATCTAGTAAGGATTGAGGCTTGACAAAGATCTAGTAAAGATTGAAATGTTGCCTTGTCTTTAGAAGACCAATAAAGGTCTGTAACTAAACTGCTATTTTGGACTGCTGCCTACTTCTTTTTTCGGTATGTACCTAGCAAGTGGGAAGCTGCTAAGGTTGGCATTGCACCAAGGACTGATTTTTTGTGCTGCTCTTACCTTTTTTGATAGATAAGATAGATAGAATAGATAGATAGATTCATAGAAAAATTGCAGCACTCCTGTGGTAGTATCAATGTGCTCTTTATTCCAGCTTCAGACAAAATGGTGACGTTTCGGGGCCGTACACCCTTAGTCCAGCTTGTGGGCCCAAAACGTCGCCATTTTATCTGAAGCTGGAATAAAGAGCAAATTGATACTGCCACAGGAGTGCTGTGATTTTTCTATGAATTTATGAAATTGGAATTGCTTTTTGGGGCACTTTTTCTCTCTGCACCCAGGTTACCAGCAGTTGTGCTACTTCATTTTCTTCAACTAGATAGACAGATAGAATATACAACATGCATGACTAAGGGCGTTGGTGCCTGAAACGTTGCCATTTGTACCTTTTGAGGCTGGAATAAACACCAATTGAACATCTCCATGGGAGTGCTGTAACATATGTATGTAGATAGATAGATAGATAGATAGATAGATAGATAGATAGATAGATAGATAGATAGATAGATAGATAGATGCAATAGTCCTGTACACAGTGCTCCACTGTGTGGTAATACTTATCAAAAAGAAATCAGGCAGCACACCCCTCCAAAAATTTACTGTCTTACACATCTGAGTTTTGCACTTTTGAATTCAATAGAAAAATTGGACCAAAAACTCAGAGTTAATAGAAGGATCCACAAAAGTTGCAAATGCATATTCAGTGCAGAAATGCTCTAAAGACCAATATAATCCGCATAACTGTATCAATACATTCAGAGCCAAATATGAGGAAATATTAAAATCAAAACAGGCTTAATAAAACATGACGCTCCTAAAAAAAGACAAAAACCACAGCTTCATAATGTGATAAAAATGCATCTAAGAAAACGCAGTCAAAATGCAATGAAAAAAACGCAAGTAACCTAAATTTCTTTATATGTGCAGAATACTTCAGAAATTCTGCAACATCACAAATCTCACCATGTATTCATCATAAGAATGTATGCTAAGGCTCCTTTCCCATCAGCGGTATTGCAATTTTGCAGTAGATCCTGCAGATGTCGCCACACCTGCCGGATTTACCATGTAACCTCCAACTTGCGGCACCGATCCGGCAAGCCCCATTCATTCTCTATGGGGCTTGCGGTCGGGTGCGGCAAGTGCGGTATTGCCGGATCCGGCAGATCAGGCACTTGCGGCCGTGCAAAAATAACGCTGCTAGCTGCTAGTTTCGGGAAAACTGCACCTGCTGCACCCGACCGCAAGCCCCATAGAGAATTAATGGGGCTTGCCGGATTGGTGCTGCAAGTCGGCCGTTACACAGTAGAACCAGCAGATACGGCGACATCTGCCGGATCTACCGCAAAATTGCAATACCGCTGATGTGGAAAGGATCTTAAGAGGATGTTTTCAGGCAATGTCAAGATTTTCAGAATAGATAATATTCATCTGTGCAAAAGCAAAATCTTCTGCCATTTCAATGGTTTGCTACTAAAATAGTGAATTATGATTTTTTTCATTCTTATATTTTTGGTGAAATAATTACATTGATATGAAAAACTAAATTTTAAAATTAGCACTATCAATTGTTCCAAGACAAAAACAACCAGAAATGCCCTGACTGTATGAAAAGAATTAGAATTATTGACTGGTAACCATTATTTATGTACGTTGTCAAAGAGATTAAATCATCAATACATTTCTTTATAAGAACAGCATTTCCCAGTTGAGGCTTTGGGTTCAGAGAATATAAAACAAGGATCAGTGAATTTCTTATCCGTGTGCGGATAGCTCTGAACTATCTGCTCTTCAAATGACCTCTGAAGGATTGAATTTATACGCGATTTGCTCATTAAAATATATTGAACAGACGTAGGTCACATATTTTAGATGACTGTCAATGCCTCATTATACAAGGGTAAGATAGTACAGATAAATTGCCTTGTAAAATGTGTTTCTTGACAGTCCCTCAAACTAACTTACTGTTTGAGATATGAAATCTGGTAGCCTGTTGGTTTAAATTAAAGGAAAGAAGAAACTAGCAGGTTTTGCACGTAAGCCAGGGTAAGGGAAGCCGGAGAGTTCTTCGTAAGCCTGGTTAGATAATAATGATTCCTGACTGACCTAATTTGGCAATATAATTTGATCTGTGGTCCAAGCACAAAATACACTATAGTTTCCTGGTAAAATTACTGTCAATGTACAAGACAGAACATTTGATTAATTAAATCAACTACATCAACCTGATATGTTCAGCAGGGGTTTTCGGTGGTTGGAAAATTAGCTTTCAGAAGCGAATGGCTAATTGCCATTCAGCTTTCCAAATGAACACAGGATATACATGATATACACATATTAAGGAGCCAGGAAATATCCCTAGTGATAAAGTCTAGTTTTTACACAGTAACACAAGCTGGGCTGATTTTCTTTCTCTTTGTAAATTGCCAAAGATTTGCTTGTTGCTGTCACTTATTAAGTGTCTAAATAATAAACAGCTGCACTCTGAAATACTAAGGTATGCAAACATTGAATATAGGAATATAGACAAGCATTATTGGTAAGGAAATACAGTGCCTACAAGTAGTATTCAACCCCCTGCAGAATTAGGTGGTTTGATAAGATGCAAATAAGTTATTAACAGAAGCATAAATCTTACAAACCAAAAAGTTATGTTGCTCAGTTGAATTTTAATACATTTTAAACATAAAAGTGTGGGTCAATTATTATTCAACCCCTCAAACCACCAGCATTCTGTTTGGTCCCCCTAAAGTATTAATAAGTAGTTCAGGCACAAAGAACAATGAGCTTCACATGTGTGGATTAATTATCTCTTTTGCCAGCCTTTCTGACTATATAAGACCCTCCCCAAACTTGTGAACAGCACTCATACATGGTCAACATGGGAAAGACAAAGGAGCATTCCAAGGCCATCAGAGACAAGATCGTGGAGGGTCACAAGGCTGGCTGGCAAGGGGTACAAAACCCTTTCCAAGGAGTTGGGCTTACCTGTCTCCACTGTTGGGAGCATCATCCTGAAGTGGAAGGCTTATGGAACTACTGTTAGCCTTCACGGCTTGGACAGCCTTTGAAAGTTTCCTCCCGTGCCGAGGCCAGGCTTGTCCGAAGAGTCAAGGCTAACCCAAGGACAACAAGGAAGGAGCTCCGGGAAGATCTCATGGCAGTGGGGACATTGGTTTCAGTCAATACCATATGTAACGTACTCCACCGCAATGGTCTCCGTTCCAGACGAGCCTGTAAGGTACCTTTACTTTCAAAGCGTCATGTCAAGGCTCGTCTACAGCTTGCTCATGATCACTTGGAGGACTCTGAGACAGACTGGTTCAAGGTTCTATGGTCTGATGAGACCAAGATCGAGATCTTTCGTGCCAACCACACACGTGACGTTTGGAGACTGGATGGCACTGCATACGACCCCAAGAATACCATCCCTACAGTCATATATAGAAAGGAGAGAAGTCCGGCTTTCAGGATCGCGCTGTTCCAGTTCACAAGGAGTTAATCCAAGGACCAAGCAGTGATCATAACTTTCTTTTTATCCTAGAAAACTCTACGCGTTTCGTGTACACGCTGTACACTTCCTCAGGAGCAAAGTTAGGTAACTTTGCTCCTGAGGAAGTGTTCAGCGTGTACACGAAACGCGTAGGGTAACTTTGCTCCTGAGGAAGTGTACAGCGTGTACACGAAACGCGTAGAGTTTTCTAGAATAAAAAGAAAGTTATGATCACTGCTTGGTCCTTGGATTAACTCCTTGTGAACTGGAACAGCGCGATCCTGAAAGCCGGACTTCTCTCCTTTCTATATATGCAATTCTAGTGACCGGCTGATTGCTGCAGTTCATCGGATCCTACCCATTTGTGCTTATGGTTGTTGTGTTCCACACAACTAAACCAGGTGAGTGGATCCATATCTGTGAAACGATTTTACCATTGGATAAGACCCTATTGTGCGCTTCTGTCTCCCCCTTTTTTATCCCTACAGTCAAGCATGGTGGTGGCAGCATCATGCTGTGGGGCTGTTACTCAGCCAAGGGGCCTGGCCATCTGGTCCGCATCCATGGGAAGATGGATAGCACGGCCTACCTGGAGATTTTGGCCAAGAACCTCCGCTCCTCCATCAAGGATCTTAAGATGTGTCGTAATTTCATCTTCCAACAAGACAACGACCCAAAGCACACAGCCAAGAAAACCAAGGCCTGGTTCAAGAGGGAAAAAATCAAGGTGATGGAGTGGCCTAGTCAGTCTCCTGACCTTAACCCAATTGAAAACTTGTGGAAGAAGCTCAAGATTAAAGTCCACACGAGACACCCGAAGAACCTAGATAACTTGGAGAAGATCTGCATGGAGGAGTGGGCCAAGATAACTCCAGAGACATGTGCCGGCCTGATCAGGTCTTATAAAAGACGATTATTAGCTGTAATTGCAAACAAGGGTTATTCCACAAAATATTAAACCTAGGGGTTGAATAATAATTGACCCACACTTTTATGTTTAAAATTTATTAAAATTCAACTGAGCAACATAACTTTTTGGTTTGTAAGATTTATGCTTCTGTTAATAAATCCTACTCTCGTTTGCAGTTTGAAGGCTCTAACTTATTTGCATCTTATCAAACTACTTAAATCTGCAGGGGGTTGAATACTACTTGTAGGCACTTAAAAAAGCCAAGAAGCCAGCGCTGCCTAAGGTTAGCACGCAATACAAAAAGTGCATGTGCACATAATTTCTAACTGTACTTTAAACTGAGACATTTGGCAAACAATTGATCAATTCTTTGAGCTACCCCGCCACGTCACGGCATTCTCAGATGGGGCAGTCCTACTCTACATTTTTTAATTCGCTGTGCCATTACGGCCTCCTGAATGCGTTAAAAGCAGAACCATATCAAATGCACACGTACCTGAAGCATTTTTTGTATTGCGTGCTAACCTTAGGGAGCGCTGGCTTCTTGGCTTTTTTATTTGTTATAGGTTTGTGGCTGACCACCACTTTTTGCCATGCGCGCTTGGTTGTGCATGCCATTCTATCTGTCTTTAATGTAATTGATCTAGGCCGCTGTACACACATACAGCGGCCATACCCTGCCCATAGGCTCTGCTTGATTGTTGCACATGTGTTTGGGCCTGTTCTACCCTCATCCATAGTTGCTGGTTGGGCAGTGTGGGGGTCAGATCTGATAATGTCCGGATGTCATGTCCGGACCTGGTCTGCCTTTATCTGCGCTGCTTTTCTGGCGCCATGGGAGTAGTTCAGTAATGCTTCAGGTACGTGTGCATTTGATATGGTTCTGCTTTTAATGCATTCAGGAGGCCGTAATGGCACAGCGTATTAAAAAATGTAGAGTAGGACTGCCCCATCTGAGAATGCCGTGACGTGGCGGGGTAGCTCAAAGAATTGATCAATTGTTTGCCAAATGTCTCAGATTAAAATACAGTTAGAAATTATGTGCACATGCACTTTTTGTATTGCGTGCTAACCTTAGGCAGCGCTGGCTTCTTGGCTTTTTTACTTGTAGGCACTGTACATTCAGAAATTGAGATACAGCGCATAAAAAAGGCCAGTTTTATGTGAGCCCAGCCACCAGCGTCAAGGTGTATCTCTTGGTTGGGTCACTACCTAATGCCTCTACTCATGTTAAAAAACCTATAGAGTGCAGCTGTTAATTTGTTATATATTTCATGTTCATTTGGTACTTTAGTAAGTGCCATTAGTTTTTAATTTCAGATTATGGGGTCATGCCTTCTGATTGAGCACCCCTTCCCACCAGTTTGAGGCAATTTTTATTTTCTTTTAGCAGGTTCCTGCCCACCCATAAAATTGTAGGTTTTTTAACTTGGGGCAAAAAATTATTATGTCTTTTGGGTAAAGAACATAAACAATAGGAAGTTAAATTTGTAGCGAGGGTTAGCTTGGATTCTTTCTATTACACTAAGCAGAAACATTGTCCAGTGAATGAAAAATAATAACTTGATGATCAAGAAAATTTGGCTTTATTTGTGAAAGTTAATTTAAAGTGGCCATCTCAACTTAGAACGTTATCACCTATTGACAAGATAGATGATAACTTTTTGAACATGCTCGATTAGATATGAGCAAACTTTGCTCAAGCGTGTTCACCAATTTCAAGTTCAGCCCAAATATGGCCGATTCAGTTTGGTGTTGTGAATTTCGAACACTTTCCCCAAAAGTCAGGATAGTACGGAATTTAAAAAGGCCCTAACACTTTACCTGTTTCTTTGGGGTCAAAACACTTGCCGGAAGAGCCTCTGGTTGGGGTCTACCAGCTTGTGTTAAGCGGTAGAATTTTTAAGAATTTTTGGGAATTTTTTAAAGATTAATGGAGTTTGCAGGTGTTTTGAAATCTGCAGGGTCTGAATTTTGGAAACAGTGACAGATGTGGCAGCAGCTGGGAAGTCCAGGAAGCTTATAATGTCTTTAAAACATCAGTTTAAGAGAGCTTTATATTTTTAAGGGAATGTTTTGTATATATATATATTTTTTTTATTATTATTATTTTTTTTTTAATATTTTTTTTTGGAGAGGAAACCTTTATTATTGCAGAGGGTCATTAGCATGTGAGGCCATCTGTTCTACACTTAAGTGAAAGCAATTTATATAAAAATAGCGTATGGCCATTATTTGCTTCACATCCTTGATTTTATAGCTTTGTATTGCCAATAACCATAGGCCCCACACCCCGCGGAGAATACCAGCCCTCAGCTGCCTAGTCTTAACTTGGCTGGAAGTTAAAATTAGGGCGAATCCCTACTCATTTTTTTTATTAATTTATTTTTTATGCACTCTGACACCATGGCTGCCATACACTAATATTTATGACAATCAAACACAGACACCATAAAGCTTGCATAAATGCAGTCCCATTGCAAAATCCGATCACAGATGCTTTCACAGAGCATGAACCTCTGTGTTTGGCTGTTGCCGGTCAGTGAAGTGAATATGCATAAAGCTTCATGGGTGGAACAAGAATTAAGTGAAAGGGAGAGCAGACAGAGAAGCAAGCAAGAAGCAGGAAACAGGTGAAATAATCTGTGTGTGTTTGTCAACTTTTCGACACCTTTGATTGTGTTTTCTATGTGTTTCAAGTTGCCTTCCATTGATTTCAATGGGTTTCAAATTTGGTTCGGTGAACGTTTGTCCAACAATTCGGCGAACACCCCGTATTCGGCAAACCAAACTAAATTCGAACACCCAGGTGTTTGCTCATTTCTATTCTTGATACCTTAACTTGGACTCCAATTGATCTCAAGAATGGGGCTCTGAAGTGCCCCTTTTGCTTTGGAGTAAAGGTATCTAGTGATGAGCGAGTAGTGAAATGTTTATTATCGCTATACACGTAACCAATACTTTGTAATACTCATATTTTCATCCGAATAGCGAGTCCCATATTAGTCAATTAGTGATAGGCTCCACCCACACACATCCGGCCATAAAACGAGTATTTCCAGGACAGGGCTGGAGGGTTGGCTCTTTTGCATTTCCATTGCATTAAACGCCTTGCTGTGCCCCCTAAAGAGAGCCTAACATTCAATCTGCTCTCACCGTGGTGCCGACTCCCTTTTTGTACTGAAGGGAGCTGGGAATTTGTTTAAGGTCATTCAGAATAGACACATCATTCACGAGCAGCAGCATTACTCGTTGAGTAATGAGTATTGCGAATACTGTACTATCCATGCGAGTAGTGAATAGTAACGTTTACACTCGCTCATCACTAATGGTCAATAATCCATTAATTGTTTAAGTGGGCAGTTACTGTGAGTCTTTAACAAATCTCAGCACAGGAACATTTCATTAAACACATCCAATTGTGGAAATTATTCTTATTCCAAGATCTGTTGATTAAAATGAACTTTAAAATTAGCTTTGCTCATGGGAAGAAAACAATTTAAGTAAATCAAATCGAAAAGTTGTCCAAATTAACCAATCTAGCCCCGTGTCACTTTTCTATGGACATAATAATAATAATAGCCAGCCCTACATGGGTAACAACCTTATAAGAGAATGTGCACAAATGATCACACGGTTTTTATGATAACATAACAATCATTTTGCCTCATTTCATTGTGCTACAGCATGGCTCAGTGCTTAGGGCTGCATTGCTGGTATCGTGGCTGCAATCCCTCCAAGGACAAGACCTGCAAGGAGTTTTATTATTGTCCCTTTCTCACTTTGGATTTCCTCCCGCACTTTAAAGACATCCTGATGGGGAATTTAGATTGTGGGCCTCAATAAAACAGTGATGATAATTTTTGTAAAGTGCAGCGTAAATTTATGGCGCTATAAAATTGAGTAAAATTAATATATAAAAATAATGGCTCGTAGTTTTCTATTAGGTTTTAACTAAAGATGAGTACATGATTTGGATTTCTTATGTTCCATCTTTACCAAACTTGTATTGAATAAATGAGAGATAGAGAATTTCCTTTAAAATTCTCACAATTTGATTTGCAAAGTGTTCGAATATATATGGAATTGTGAATTTCAGAAACTTTGTCATTCTTCTCATCTATGTTTCTTACTACTTCTTCAACAAAAATATTATGTACTTTTGAAGTCTTCAAATAGAAATTTTAATTAGAAATTGCAATTAAAAATGTTAATGTACCTTAGAAGTTTGCAAATAGTTACAGACTATTCTTGTTAACAAAAATATAACCCTTTAAAAAAAATTGATGTGAACATAACTTTTTTTGCAGTTATTCCTTTTTTTTTACCTTATCCTAACAATGAATGATGTCTATTCACAAAGTTCATTGTATGCTCAATTGATATTAGTAATTTCAAAATATACAAATTGTACTTGTCCTCCATGTATCCTTCATGAATACCTTAAATGATATGTTATAAATGATGTATTGTTATTGAGACTTTTTTTCACATTGTATTGCTTTTTCATTGTGGAGGATGCAATTGCAGTATCTATTCAAGAAATCGTATTTACTAACCTTGGTTAAAACTGTCCTCATCTACACTAAAAGAGGACAATTGGAAAATTGAGCTTCAGAAAGTAGCCAAAAATGTCTGCGCACGGGTGATCAACTTACTGTCTTAAGTTACTTTCACTTCAGCATTTTTCGGCATTTGCAGCAGATCAGGCAGTTTTGCTGTATCTGCCGGATGCCGGATTACTTGCGGCAAGACTGGGTTCAACCTAATGCATTCCCTATGGGACTTCCGTACATTTGCGGCACTTAAAGAGGACCTGTCACTAGAGATGGGCGAATCCTAAATTACTCGGACTCGCTAGACTGTAACGAGTCTGAGTCCAGGACTCGCTACTCGTTGCGAGTCTAGCGAGTCCAATTATTCTTTTAAAGCCAGCAGCAAAAAGCCGCTGGCTTTTAAAGAATAATAATAATAATAAAAAAAAAAAAGATTGAAGGGGGGAGGGGGGAAGGGGGGTCTGGGGGGTTGAGGGGGGAGAGGGGGGGGGTGCACCGGCCCGGCCGGCTACTTACCCCTGCCTCCGCCGCCGCTGCCGCCTCAGCCGCAGACTCGCTCCCCGAGTCTCTCTGCTTCTGTTTCCGGAGATTCCCGAATGGTGACAGGAGCAGTGAATAAATTAACTTGCGTCACTGCTCGGGAATCTCCGGAGCAGAGCGAGTCTGGCTGACAGCAGAGTTCAGCTCAGGTCCTAATGCCCTGAGCTGAACTCTGACTGTTTAGTCAGTTCTCAGCTCTGCTACATCTCTGTCTGTCTAAGCACAGACAGGGAAGTAGCAGAGCTGAGATTGCGTTTTGGACTACGTCGGACGGAAGAGGATTTTTAAAATAAAGATGGAGTCCCTAATGGCTTTTTTGTTTTATTTTTAATAAAAAATTTTCTCTGTGTTTTTTTTTTTATATTAATTACTGGAAATTCATGGCGGTCATGTCTAATATTGGCGTGACCGCCATAAATTTCGGGCTTAGGGCCAGCTGATAATACAAAGCTGGCCCTAACCCCTTAATTACCCAGTGAGCCATTGCCACCAGGGCCACTGGAAGAGCGGGGTTCAGCGCCAGAGGATGGCGCTTCAATGAACGCGCCATCTTCTGGGGCGGCTGCGGGCTGCAATTTGCAGCGGGGGGTGCCCAGAAAGCTTGGGCATCCCTGCGCTGCGGATTCCAGCCCCCAGCTGCTTAGCTGTACCTGGCTAGACATAGAAATTGCGCGGAGCCCCACGCATTTTTTTTTTTATTATTTCATGAAATTCATGAAATAATAAAAAAAAAGGGCTCGCCTATATTCTTGTGTCCGGCCAGGTACAAATAGGCACCTGGGGGTTGGGGGCAGCTCGTCGCTGCCTGCTGGATCTGGCTGGTTCCAGAAATACGGCGAAGCCCACGTGAAATTTTTCTGAAAAATCTATAAAACAATCCTAAAAAAGGGACTGCCTCTTTATTAACCCCTTCACCATGGTCGAGGGGTTAGTAAAGATGCAATCCTTTTTTAGGATTGTTTTATAGATTTTTCAAAAAAAAAAATTACGTGGGCTTCGCCGTATTTTTGTAACCAGCCGGATCCAGCAGGCAGCGACGAGCTGCCCCCAACCCCCAGGTGCCTATTTGTACCTGGCCGGACACAAGAATATAGGCGAGCCCTTTTTTTTATTATTTCATGAATTTCATGAAATAATAAAAAAAAAAATGCGTGGGGCTCCGCGCAATTTCTATGTCTAGCCAGGTACAGCTAAGCAGCTGGGGGCTGGAATCCGCAGCGCAGGGATGCCCAAGCTTTCTGGGCACCCCCCGCTGCAAATTGCAGCCCGCAGCCGCCCCAGAAGATGGCGCATTCATTGAAGCGCCATCTTCTGGCGCTGAACCCCGCTCTTCCAGCGGCCCTGGTGGCATTGGCACGCTGGGTAATAAAGAGGTTAGTGCCAGCTTTGTATTATCAGCTGGCCCTAAGCCCGAAATTTATGGCGGTCACGCCAATATTAGACATGACCGCCATGAATTTCCAGTACTCAATATAAAAAAAAAACACAACACAGAGAAAAATTTTTTATTAAAAATAAAACAAAAAAGACATTAGAGACTCCATCTTTACTCCAAAAATCCTCTTCCGTCCGACGTAGTCCAAAAACGACATCTTCACTGCCACAACCCTGTGCATACATATACATATCTATGCACAGGGAGTGAGCAGACTGAGAACTCTCTCAGCTCTGCTACATCTCTGTGTAGGCGGGCTCTAGGACCCTGGAGCTGCCGCAGCCAGCAAGTCCCAGAGCCCAGCACAGAACACATAGCAGAAGCCGGAAGAGAGGTAAGGAGCATTTCTCCCCCCTCTCTTCCTTCGCTCCCTGCGGACTCGTTACTGACTGCGAGTCATCCCTGAGATTACTCGCAGTGTAACGAGTCGGGCGAATCCCTTACTACTCGGCGAGTACCGAGTAGTAACGAGTAGATTCGCCCATCCCTACCTGTCACCAACCCAGGCATGGTGATCTAATTACAGCACTGAATGCAGCATGTCTGCTGCATCCAGGCAAGGGGTCCCCCAGCCCTTGAGCCCCCCTGTACCCTGAGATAATACACTTTGAAAACTTACATTGTGGAGCCAAATAGGAAGTGGCTTGTGGCTAGAGCCAAAGGGCAGTTTCACACCCCTTGCATGTTTAATCTGCCCACCGCCGCCTCCCTGATGCCAATCATTGTCTCCCTTGCCTGCAGCATAACACAGAGCTTATTGCAGTGATGGCCGCTTTGCTCCACCTCCTGTGGTCATGTCACCGATAATACCCGCCCTGATCCATGTTAACCATGGAGCAGTGCGGGTATAAGTGGTGATGTCACCGCAGGGGCGGGGCAATGCGGACAGAACCGCACCCCTTGCTCTGTGTTATGCTACAGGCGAGTGAGACAATGATTAGCATCAGGGAGGTGGCGGTGGGCAGATTAAACATGCAGGGGGTGTGAAACTGCCCTTTGGCTTCAGCCACAAGCCACCTCCTATTTGGCTCCTCAATGTAAGTTTTCTAAGTGTATTATCTCGGGGTACAGGGGGGCTCAAGGGCTGGGGGACCCCTTGCCTGGATGCAGCAGACATGCTGCATTCAGTGCTGTAATTAGATCACCATGTGTGGTTGGTGACAGGTCCTCTTTAAGAAAATTGATATTACTTCGATACTCATCTGGGAATTTTCATTCATTCCAGCCTTGCTCTAAGCCCTGACTTTTATTTCAGATCCCACCTGGGTTATCTGTACCTTAATATCTTTATATTTGCATACCATCATATGTATTGTCTGTGGGCTTTGACTTTCACTGCTTTTGCACTGAATATCCTGCTTTATGAGCATGAGTACCCTGCATTTGCACACAGTATACTAATTGTTGTTTGGAACACCACTACACACTAACGTTTTGATTTTTGTAGGAGTTTTCTCACAGTGTATTTTTATTTGATTTGTTACTCTTCAACGTCAACTGTGATGTGTTGTTATTTCTGATATTTTTGCATTTTGCTTTTGTTGTGCTTGTAACTCCACTGAGCAGCCGATTGCTACAATTGTCATCATTTTTGGGCTCCTTGTGTGGTTTTACCTTGTTTGACATTCTCCTTTGATTTACTTTATCCCCTTTGTTCAATAAAGCCTTCTTTTATTTATCTTGCATATCATGCCTGTATTTTTATAGGTTTTTTGACCATAAAACAAAAAGCAGAAACTTCATCAGCCATTTTTGGTAAATCTGGATAGTGAGTGAAAGTTGCAGCTCACCGTTTAGCCATAGACATATGGGAAGACAGCTATAAAGTGCTAAACAAACTTTGCGGAATGAGCACATGACAACACAGCAGTGAGGAAGATTAATATGTGAGAAACCGGTTGTTGTTTACCATCAGTTCCCATTTATTTCCCACAGCTATAATGGACTCTTTGACATTTCCTGAGCTGTGTTTGTGTTAACCAGTATCAGAATGTCTTACATGTCTTTTCAGGGCAATTGGCGGTATTGCACTATATTTTTTCACATTTTGCAAAGTTGTCAAAATTGTATCTTAAAAGACTTGGTCATCTGTAGATGCAATACTTGAACTACCTTCTTGAAAAAATTATTACAAATTGGACTTTTTTCACTGAGATACCATTCTTGTGACTGTTTTATTTTTCAAGAACTAAAAATAAAGAAGTCTGAATTTTTAAAACATTCATCTTCAGTCAATTAATTTTTATAATGGAAACATACTGTTTTTTTTAACTACAAGGCGCTCCGGACTATGAACTGCATCCAGATTTTAGAGGAGGAAAATAGGGGGAAAAATGAAGTAAAAAATGTGGTTATGATTAACTGTTATGGGGCGGATCTGTTGCTGACACTGTTATGGGGTCAATGTCCCTATCCCTCACCCTGTCCAGGTAATATATTTCCCCCATCCTGGATGTAGCCTCCCATCCAGATATATAGCCTTCCATCCTAATATAAAGCCACTATCCTGATATATAGCTTCCCATCCTGGCAAATAACCCCCCCTCCTGATATACAGCCTCCATCTTGGTATATAGCCCCCATCGTGGTATGTAACTTTTCATCCTGGTATATAGCCCCCTATCATGATATATAGCCTTTCCATCTTGGGATATTGACCCCCCCATGACTAGATATGCCCACTATCCAAGAATATTGCATCCCTCCATCATTGGATATGCCCACCCATCCTGGAATATTGCAGCCCCCATTACTACATTACTGGATATGGCCCTCCTGCTGCTGCACACACTAAAATAATAAATAGTGTAACATGCCTCTGCAGCCGCATCGATCTCTTCCTACCAGTGCATCCCTGGGGCATCCTGCCATGTGACCGGCACTGCACAGTGATGTCATCGCTGCGTGCCCCGGTCACATGATCAGATGCCCCAGGGACACACAAACAGGAAGAGATCAATGTGGCTCCAGAGGGAAAGATGGAGGGAATGGTGGGCAAGTATATTACACTGTTTATTATTTTAGTGTGTGCGACGGCGCATAGGGGCCATATACAGCGATGGGGGCTGCAATATGCCAGGATATGGGCCATATCCATTGCTGGGGGCTGCAATATCCCAGGATGGGGAGCATATTCAGTGATGGAGTAGTGCAATATCCCAGGATGTGGGGCATATGCAGTGATGGGGGGCCAGTACATGTAATAAGCACTGCCTCCCACTCACTGCTTAGCGCCGGCTTCAGCACTGAGAGGTGGACAGTGGCATGCAGTGTATATTACAGTAGGCTTATGAGCGGGGACACGTGATCACAGTCTGCCTCTGCAGTCCCTACCAGCCTCCCCCTGCTTCTCCACGGCTGCTGGTACCCCCAGCACAGCACCACAACCACGTGTATTCGGACCAAAAGATGCACCCCAA
Organism: Allobates femoralis; assembly: GCA_033576535.1. Lineage (NCBI taxonomy): Eukaryota > Metazoa > Chordata > Amphibia > Anura > Aromobatidae > Allobates > Allobates femoralis. The sequence goes on along the minus strand of JARQOC010000008.1, from coordinate 139,949,502 downwards.
CTTTCACCTACAAACAGGGGGAAAAAAGTGCGTCTTAGGGTATGTGCGCACTGGTCGGGTTAGGGCCGGATTAGGTGTGTAAACCGCCGGTCGGTTTACATAAATTTCATGCAAATTTATGTTAATCCAAACCGGCGTTTGGATTAACATAGAAACCTATGTAAACCGACACCCGCTGTGCACACAGCGGCGGTTTACACATGCTCATCCGTTGCTAACCCGCTGGGTTCCCAGCGGGTTAGCAAAGAATGAGCTTGCTCTATATTCCGGCCGGTTCTGCAGCGGCTGCAAGCAGAATCATGTGCTGCTTCCAGCCGCCGCAACACCGCCGCCGCTAACCCGCCCGTCACCCGCCCGTCTCCCGCCGCACATACCCGACAGGAAGCCGGTGGACGGCTCCGGAGCTTCCTGTCGGGTCCCGCCCAGCCGCCGCCGCCACAAACCCGCCCACCGTGCGCACATACCCTTATAGTCCGAAAAATATGGAATAGGTCAGATTATTAATTGATATTTAAAAATAACTTTAAATAGTATATTTAAATTCTAACACAATAAAACTCTGTTATGCCCACTTGTTCTTAGAATACAAGAATTGTTATAATCATTACCCAGAAAATGTAATTCTTACAATTATCAGTTGTTTTGCAAACTGAATGGCCTCGTTAAGAAAAGTGTTTAGATCTACAGTGAAGAAGTCCCAAATTCCCCGACATGTCAAGCTGTAGTTCCATCTTAAGACTCCGGCAATTCCTTATGAAACCCTCGCCTGCCACAATCGAATAATCCTTGTCAAAGTCCAGCTAATCAACATACTCCCACTTAATCACCGCAGTGTTCTAAGTAGAATTACAGACACGTTTCAATAGCTATTAGGCTGTTGTGTAATGTTGGCCATGATTCTTTTTAGTAATACACATTTTTTAATGTTTTGTCATATAGATTACTAGTTACAAAATTCACATCAACACAAAAGTTATAAAGTTGTCTAAAAAACTTTAGACCTACATACGCTGAATATATTAAATTATGTGCATAAATGTTTTACGAATGCCTGAACATTTCCAACAGGAGACTGGTAGATCTCATTAATGCAAGCAAATACTTTATCAGTGTGTCTGTTCTGCATCTTGCAATGTCTTATAGATTCCGAATATTGACATCAAGGAACAACAAGTGTAAAAATATAACAGAAGGAAAACATCTCCCTTGCTTCTAAACTTGCCAGATTTGATCTGCATAGCCTTGGAGTCAAAAGAATCAAATCTACACACTTTCTCACATTAGCTTTCCCTCCCTGCAGCTCCCGAAGGGAGTTCAATCTCCGATTTGAGATAATCTGTGGATCAATGAGGCCGGATGTAAAACTCCTGCTAAGCCATGTTTTCCCAGCAGGGGGTTAAATTCTCTTCTCAGTATTTAAAACTTACTAATATAAAATGACAAGGTGTCCTTAAAAACACAGCTACAAGATCAAACGGATTTCTTTCATGAGAATTAACTGCTTATGCAACTTATAGGCAGTTGATGCATATGTCTTTTTGTAAGTATATTAAAAATAAAATACATTAAATGTGTCTGGCACTGGGTTTAGTTTGACATTTGCATTTTGTTGAAATAAATATGTGGTATCAAGGCTGTCATTTTTTTCCGCAGCGATTGTAGTAAAACATATCGGGATAAAATTACACGTAGCTTTAAGCGTGAATTGTTCGTAGAACCTCGGCAGTTTCCATAGACAGACTTTACCAAAGCTACTCACTTTGCTTTAACCCTAAAACAATCCTTAATTTCTTACAAAGTGATGTGGACATACAAAAAGGGACCACTGGATTGCATCCACAGAGAGGTGGCTGGCTGGTGGAGCAATCTGGCAGTGAAATGCTAAACAGGATCAAAACAATAAAGGACACGTAAGGCTGGTTTCACACCATGGTTTTTCGGCTCCGGGGTTGTCCGGTGTGAACCGGACAGCCCCATATCTGATTTGGTCCCTATTGTATCCCTATGGGGCCAGATGGCAGCTATTTTGTCATCCGGTTTGCTGTCTGTCCGGCTGGATGCGGGCATTTTGTTTTTGCCTGGACAGAAAATTGGAGCTTGCAGCATTTTTTTTTTGTCCAGGGCAAAAATAGGACCAAATCTGATCCTCCCAGATCCTTGTGGATCCGGCGGATCTGGTAACCCATAATATGGGAGTCTATGGCGCCAGATCAACATAAAATCGGACCGGTTCCTGGACGCCGGGGGCTGAAATAGTGGCGGCTGGTAAAAGCAGCCGCCGCTAAATTTCAGCACCTGGAGAGCTCCCTGGCTGAAATATCAACACCACACCAGCTCACAGCAACCGCTGTGCTAATAGTTCAGCACTTGGACAGCGGCAGCCGCGCACAGGGAGTAATCCGGCAGAAAACAGGATTGGAGGGCATATTTGCACTCCGTTCTGTTTTTCCGGGGCTGTCAGGTTCTGCCCGGTGCATCCTGCAAAACACCGGACAGAACCTGACAGCAGAAACCGCAGTGTGAACTTAGACTAAATCAAATAACAGAGATGAAATCAAGACTTAAACAAATCAGAGAGGGCAAAATCAAAGTCAGAGTCGTTATGCAAAGAGAGGATTAGGTCCTTTCAAGGTCATTGAAGGAAATAAGCCAGGTTAGGTAGAAGGGTTTAACAAGAGACTCCAACCAGGGTATGAATACACCTATATCTAGTAATACTTACAGCTGTCAACTTCAAGAAGACTAATGGCAGTTAAAATAGGGAGTTGTTCTGCCTTGTACATCAAAGCAGAAAGATAAGTGAATAAGATAAATGTTCAAACATGATCCCTAGCTGGTTATCAACACAAGTCACTGTCACACCAATATACTTGGCTGCACCATGACTGTGTCGTCCAATGATGCTAAGATTACTACTTCCTCCCTTATCAGTGCCATGTGTAGGCAAAATGTATTGCCAACTGGCGACAGAAGCAGAGGTTGCTGAAGAAGAAGAACAGCTGATGCTTTTTTATGAGTAACTTATATTCCAGTATTAGCCATGAATGAGTTCAAAAGTTTGTGACTATTGCTGTATAGCAGATGCATTCACGTCACATAAACATCTGTATAACAAAATATATTGTCTGGCTTTGAACATTGGATTGTCATCATTCCATGGACAAGACTTTCCCCACCAGCAAGGAAGTTTCACAGATGATACATCAGTTAATATGGGGATACTAGGTTTACAGAAATGTCCTATGTGAGTAGGAGTGATACTTATTATAATTGTTATTTACCTGTCTTTAGCTCATTCTTGAGCCATTGTGACTTGCTGGATAATCGTTCTGTACCAAGATTGATTTTGCATGAGCCAAGAATAGGTCCACCAGGGTCTTCTTTACTGATTTCTTGATAGTATTACCCTATTGGGTTGATAGTCTACCTCTTTAGCTTATTCCTTCTTTTCTGCCATGATATCCTTCTCCAGTGATTTCTCTTTTCTTACGATGTATTAAAAGTAGGTAAGTCATAGCTTGCTTCAAGTGATGTGTCTGGCTGGATTTTTTCTAAAATGGATTTGTTTGTTCTTTTTGCTATCTATGGTATTGACAACATCCTTCTCCAGCACCACATTTTGAAGGCATTGATTCTTTTTGGCTAGGGTCACACCACCGTTAATCTCCCCCTGTGCTGAAAACGTAGAAATTTTCTGCTGAAGTGCATAGCGTTAACGCTATGCACTTCAGCAGAACGCTGCCCCATAGCACCCTTTATTTACCATTCCAGCGGCTGTACACAGAGCTGCTGGGCGGCCGCTTTTCCTCAGCACACAGGAAAACACTGCATGCAGCATTTCCTGTGGTACCTGAAGAGCGTCTGCCCAGCAGCTCTGTGTACAGCCGCTGGCATGGTAGATAAAGGGTTGCTATGGGGCAGCGTTCTGCTGAAGTGCATAGCGTTAACGCTATGCACTTCAGCAGAAAATTTCTACGTTTTCAGCGCAGGGTGAGATTAACGGGGTTGTGACTAAATGTATTTTTTGTTTAATTTCTAATAAAAAAAATTTTTCTCAGTGTTGTGTTTTTTTTTAAAATTCACTAGAAATTCATGGTGGTCATGTCTGCTATTGGCGTGACCGCCATGAATTTCGGGCAGTTAATGACTTCCGGTTTATTCACTGATCTGCCGGCGGTCGGCAATCTCTGGCGGCCGGTGGCAGAGTTCGGCTTTGACAGCAAGATTCACCTCAGGTCATAGCCTGAGCTAAGACCTGAGGTGAATCCTGCCTGTCATAGTCGCTTGTCAGCCTGCAATCAATCTGCATAGATGTGTGTGTCTATGCAGAGTGATGTAGCAGTGCTGAGATTGTCATTTCTCAGACTGCACTTGCTCTGCATAGACATGTGTGTCTATGCAGAGCGATGTGACAGTGCTGAGATTGCGCTTATGGACTACGTCAGACGGAAGAGGATTTTTTTAATAAAGTTGGAGTCACTAAATGTCTTTTTTGCTTTATTTCTAATAAAAAAAATTCTCTGTGTTGTGTTTTTTTTTACATAATTTACTAGAAATTCATGGCGGTAATGTCTACTATTGCCTATATTGTTGTGTCCGGCCAGGTACAAATAGGCACCTGGGGGTTGGTGGCAGCCCTTCGCTGCCTGCTGTATCCAGCTGGATACAAAAATATGGCGAAGCCCACGTCAATTTTTTTTCTGAAAAATCCAAAAAACAATATGAATGAAAGGGACTGCATCTTTATTAACCCCTCGACCATGGTTGATGAGTTAATAAAGATGCAGTCTCTTTTTATTGGATTGAGTAATGGATTTTTCGTAAAAAATTTAACGTGGGCTTCGCCATCTTTTTGTATGCCAGCTGGATACAGCAGGCGGCAATGGGCTGCCCCCAACCCCCAGCTGACTATTTGGACCTGCCTAAACACAGAAATATCGGGAAGCAGGATGGAGGAAGTGCGGGTCAACACCGGTGAACTGGAACCAAGGCAGTTAGTTGACAGTTTATCCCTACCCGCAGATCGGCAGGCTGTGGGCCTTAAATTAGGAGCCACATTGCCACATGACTAAATCCCACCTCTGTCCCAAAGAGGGTCCAAGACACTAAAAGGAAAGGACTAATTACCGGTGGCAAGAGAGTTTGTCTTCTCAGCACTCCCATCAGAACCAGAAAGGAGTCAGAAGTACCTTAGTAACAAACCTGGAGACCTGCGAAGGGGCTCTTTAGTGTGGCTGAGAGCAGTGAGCCAAGAGCCACTGGAAGTAGAGACCAAGAAAGTTATTGTAGAGACACCTCTGACAGACTCTCGGAAAGCCTCCAAAATCTGCAGCTGCAACCCCAGTTAAACCAGACTGTTCTGTTGTACCGTTTTTACCTGGTGCAAGTAAAGAACTGTTTGAGCTGATCTGGTGTCTGGTCTCCTTTCATCCACTGCCGGAGGGCCTCTATAGCATCACAGAGGTGAGGACTACTACTCCCCTCATCCATCCCGCTGTCCTGAGGTAAAGCTCCACCTGTGGGGAGCTGTACTACCCAAAGCTGCATCACCATCACCTCAGCAGCCGGCTGCAGCGCTGGTAGCTACATTTTCAGGTACCACAGTGCGTCACGTATAATAATCCCCCATCCCAAATAGTTTTCCCCTCAACCATTGAGTGTCCAGGGCACAGGACCGGGACCCAACCAGCCTTGATCCCCACTGAAGTAGCAACCTGTCCGGGTATCCGAGTACCCCCTACCCTGTCAACCGACTCATCAGTACAAAACCACCTAATTGTGCAACGTCCTGCTGCCAACTCTAGCACTGAGCAGTATGCTTAATTTTGTACCTCAGTTTTAATCTTTCTGCCTTAGACTTTCCTAATGCCAAAAATTATTGCCGATAGCATAGCTTTCAACATACTAATCCACGCAAGTATATAAAACAAATAGATAATACAGACATCAAATAAAAAATAAAAATATGTAATAACACATCAAATAAACATGACAAATACACACAGAACATACATAAATACAGACAAACAAAAATACATAGTACAGGCATCAAATACACAATAAAGACATTAAACACTCAATACAGACAATAAATGCAGAATACACAACAAATATATGGTAACACATACAGTGCTAAGGTCTGGGAACTTGCTATCTACCTTATGGAGAGGAGTTTTCCTGCAACCATAAAAAGACAGTTAAGTAGGTAAGGAGATTTAAAGCCACATCCCTCCTCTAGCAAATATGCAAATTTGCACTTCAGTAAGGAAGTGGAAGTGCAAATTTGCATATTTCCTAGAGGAGGGTGTGATACATGTTATATGAACATAAGAATATATTTGTCTGACATTTACATTGTTTGGGGCATAAACTTCTCCTCTTTCCTTAATTGAGTTAATGTTGTAACTCTTGTTATGATAAGTCCATCCCCAGCCCTGTTACAGCAGCCATGTTCTGTTTATGGCAGTGGCGGACCTTGAAACCCGGAGGGCCCTGGTGCATAGCTGCTGGTGAGGAGCGGGGGGGGGGTGCTAGTGATTGGACTCTGGTGAGGAGCGGGTGGGGGGTGCTAGTGGACGTTGCGGCTTCTACCTGCTGCTCTGAGCCGCGCCTCGAAGTCCTGGGAGTCCATAGGAGAGGAGGGGCGGGATCAGCAGGGGAAGCAGGACGCTTCCCTCAGTTACCCTCCTCTCTCCTCTTACACAGGTTCATGGGGGTCGGCTGGGGGGCCCCCTAGGCTTGAGGGCTATGTGGGGCCCTGGTGCAGCTGAACCAGCTGCACCACGGTAGGTTGGTTTATGTTATGTCAGAAATGTCTTTTTTTTACCCCTGATTGTTTAAAAACTAATGAAATTTACGTTTTCTTTTTAGCTTTTCATTATTGAATAAGTAGATTTTGTCAGCACAAAGTAGTAAGTTTCAAACTGGTATACAGCAAATAACATAAAAACAAACATCCATTGTATGAAACATAGCAGTACAATATCAGTAGGCACAGTTTCCGCAAATCCCAGAGCCCTGCTGAGGAAGAGTGTTATTGAAGCCTCAAGAAAATCCTATAGCAAGATTGTGTACAGCAGAGCTGAGGAGCCTCGAATGTATCATTTCACCATATCGTTATACTCATGAACAGATTCATCTAGTGTTATTTACGCGAATCAATATTTTAAGATTATAAAAATAACCACAAGGGGTTAAATACTGAGTGTATAGCTAAAATTAAACATTTCCAAGAAAATGAACATTTTGCAAGATTTTGTGCTCTGAAGGATGATGGTCTTGCAAGAGAGACTTGATGTTCAATACGTGCCCAAAAAAATGTATACTTCATTTCCACTTGTTCTGTAACTTTCTCTCATGGGGATTTTCAGCCTGTAAAAAATACTAAAGAAAATAGCCTTATTGCTCTAAGATAAAGCTAAACAAAAGTTTCATCCATTGGAAATCCAGCAATCTACATGAAGGTGAAGTTACTTGTGCAGCAAGAGCTTCCTTAAATAGTTATTTCTTAACCCCTGTGTGATATCCTGGTCTTAAAAAAATCAGGCTTTGCACAGTATATAAAAATGACAATACCTGATATCAGTTATCCTGGAGCCATAAGTATCGTAAAGCATAATACCGTGGCAGCAAACATTCTTAACCTGCAATAAGATTGGGGAGATGATTAGTGATATGTTATATGCACACAGATGAGGTTTCCATAAAAAAAGTGGATGGAAATGATAGATATCTCATGCCCACTGTGCTTTTAACTCAGTGTAAGCTCACCTGTAGAGATGGACGAACCTGCAGATGCTCAGGTTTACCAGATCTGACTGAGCTTAAATGTTTGGTTCGGGACTGGACTTGATCCGAACTTGAGCCTGAAACCCATATAAATCTATGTGCTCCCGAACTTAAGCTATAAAATGGTGACAAAAGGAAGCAAAATTGTGATAATCAGTTAAATCATACCGAACGTCTGTGCTATTCTCACACTTGCTTCCAGGTCCACTCATTAAGCCTCATACATATTTACTGCTTCCCCCTCACTTGCCCTCTGTGACAGTGTGGTATCCCACAAAGTGGCCATCCCAATGGGATACCAGAAGAATAGTGTTTCATGCAAATACTGCGATTTGTGTGTATATAGTATGCTGTAACACTGGCTGACAGGCAACACAGAAAAGGGTTAATCACCCCTCTATCTTTGCAGCAGGTTCGAGCAAGCTCTGCTTAGCATGCAGAATCAGGTAATAACTTAGCCTAAGAGTCACATGCAGGAAGATGGGACAAACCCCATGTGAAATAGTGAATCAGGGGAGGAGAAGAATGGAAAAAGAGCTGATGGCTGACATGTGGAAACAGGGCTTTTGTCCTAGAAAGAAAGGAATATAGGATTATCAGCAGAAACATCTTGGAATGAGAAATCAGATTTGTTAAGGAAAATATCCTCTTCAGCTGTCTGCTTGTCGGTGACCTCTAACTGTAATTGCAAAATCTGAGCAGATTCTAACTACCATGTGTATATAGTCCTCCATCTTGAAACTACCAGTAAAGCAACTGTTCATTTCCAAGCCATATTTTTTCCTTCATGATTAAAGATTAACTACACAAACCACTATCACCACCATCAGATTCTCCTAGGCGCAGCCACTGGGCAAGGACTATATCCTGCTATTATATTCCATTTTTATTGGGGGACTTTGTTTGTGTCTGCCACTGTGACAGTAAGCTCGGCCACCATGAGGCAGATTGCCGGCCCCCAGGAGCACAACCCCTGCCACACACCACATAAGGTTATCACAACATCATCTATGATTGCTTGTAGTTACATGTTCTGTGTGCCAGTGTCTATGATTAGTTGCTGTACACATTTTATTGTAAAAAAAATAAATAAATATTTGTAAAAATAGCATGGGGTCCCCAATATTTTTGATTCCCAGTGCAGATAAAGCAGACAGCTTTAGTCTACAGCTCCCAGCTGAGTGCTTTATATTGGCTGGGTATCAAAATACAAGAGATCCCACACTGTTTTTTAGAAATTATTTAAGTAAATAATTCTAAAAAATGGCATAGCATCCCCCCAATTTTGATACCCAGCCAAGATAAAGAAGACAGCTGGGGGTTGGTATTCTCAGCCTGGGGAGATGTCACCGGCTATCAAGGAGGTAGAGGTAGTGGGGCTAGCACTGCTGTATCCCCAGTTTTCCACCACACGAGTCAATGTGTAACATTTAGATGAGGTCATCCTGCATAGCAATGATCTCTGGGGTCAGTAGCATTCAGAAAGAACTTGTTCCCTTCTCCTGGCAGCTCTGCAACAGAACTGGTCTGCCACTGTCCATATAGTTCACTTTCGCTAGCTGGGTGGGGGCATTGCCCGCTTATCCCTTACTTTGCCTCCATGGAGCTGACACTGCAGTCTGGTTCTCTCTACTTTCTCCTGCACATTACTTGTGCCTACTCTCACTCTGCCTACATTTTCCTACTAAAACAGGAAGAAACAGACATTATATACCCTCACAGTGGACCCAATCTGTAGTTAACTCGCTCAGCCCTGTCGCTGAAGCCTGGACTCTCCTAAAACTAGGGATACTCGCACATGTGACAACTAGTGGTGGCTGGCAGCTCTGTACCCATTTTCTGAGGACTGAACACGTTGCTATCATTATACACATAAATACTGTACACATCATACATGTATGGCAACCTAAAAGCAATGACGGTTTCGGGGGTAGGACTCTCTTGGCATCAACTATCCTCTTACATGTACTTGCTTCTGTGATATGAAATTTCATAGCTTCTCTCGTCCTATCCATATTTTGACACATGGCCATTTCTGCTTACCGTATATACTCGTGTATAAGCCGACCCGTGTATAAGCCGACCCCCCTACTTTTGCCCCAAAAATCTGGAAAAACCTATTGACTCGTGTATAAGCCGAGGGTGGACCCCAGCACAGTTATACAGCCCCCAGCAGTGTGGTATACAGGCCCCCCAGTGGTAGTATACAGCAGCCCCAGTGGTAGTATACAGATTCCCCAGCAGCCCAGTGGTAGTATACAGATTCCCCAGCAGCCCCAGTGGTAGTATACAGGAGCCCCAGCAGCCCCAGTGGTAGTATACAGATTCCCCAGCAGCCCCAGTGGTAGTATACAGCAGCCCCAGTGGTAGTATACAGGAGCCCCAGCAGCCCCAGTGGTAGTATACAGGAGCCCCAGCAGCCCCAGTGGTAGTATACAGGAGCCCCAGCAGCCCCAGTGGTAGTATACAGGAGCCCCAGTGGTAGTATACAGGAGCCCCAGCAGCCCCAGTGGTAGTATACAGCAGCCCCAGTGGTAGCATACAGGAGCCCCAGCAGCCCCAGTGGTAGTATACAGATTCCCCAGCAGCCCCAGTGGTAGTATACAGATTCCCCAGCAGCCCCAGTGGTAGTATACAGGAGCCCCAGCAGCCCCAGTGGTAGTATACAGCAGCCCCAGTGGTAGTATACAGGAGCCCCAGCAGCCCCAGTGGTAGTATACAGGAGCCCCAGCAGCCCCAGAGGTAGTATACAGGAGCCCCAGCAGCCCCAGTGGTAGTATACAGGAGCCCCAGCAGCCCCAGTGGTAGTATACAGGAGCCCCAGCAGCCCCAGAGGTAGTATACAGGAGCCCCAGCAGCCCCAGTGGTAGTATACAGCAGCCCCAGTGGTAGTATACAGGAGCCCCAGCAGCCCCAGTGGTAGTATACAGCAGCCCCAGTGGTATACAGCAGGCCCCCAGGGGTACATATAGCAGCCCCCAGGGGGTACCCAGCAGCCCACTGGGGGTATCAACAGCCCCCAGGGGGTACCAACAGCCCCCAGGGGGTACCCAGCAGCCCCCTGGGGGTACCAGCAGCCCCCTGGGGGTACCAACAGCCCCCAGGGGGTACCAACAGCCCCCAGGGGGTACCCAGCAGCCCCCTGGGGGTACCAACAGCCCCCTGGGGGTACCAACAGCCCCCAGGGGGTACCAACAGCCCCCAGGGGGGACCCAGCAGCCCCCTGGGGGTACCAACAGCCCCCAGGGGGTACCAACAGCCCCCAGGGGGTACCAACAGCCCCCTGGGGGTACCAACAGCCCCCTGGGGGTACCAACAGCCCCCTGGGGTACCAACAGCCCCCAGGGGGTACCCAGCAGCCCCCTGGGGGTACTAACAGCCCCCAAAAGCTGGCACTGTCCCCCCTTGTAAGGCCTCCCCCCCCCGCTGCTTATACATTACCATCCCGGTGTTCTGATCGGCGCCGCTCCTCGGTGCTTCTTCTTCATCCTCCCGTCCTCGCTCGCTGCATCCAGGAACTCTGGCGGTCGCGCGATGACGTCATATCGCTGCGACCGCCAGAGAACCCGGATGGATGCAGCGAGCGCGGACGGGAGGATGAAGACGGCGACGCAGCACCGAGGAGCGGCGCCGATCAGAACACCGGGAGGGTAATGTATAAGCAGCGGGGGGGGGCCCTTACAAGGGGGGACAGTGCCAGCTTTTGGGGGGGCCATATGCACTGCTTCCCCCTGCCGCTGATTGACAGGGGGATGCAGTGCATATTTAATGAGCGGCCCCACGTGACGGGGCCGCTCATACAGCAGCCCCCCCCCCGCCTCCTCCAGCCTCCACAGCCCCCGGGACACAGCCCCCCCGTATATGACTCGTGTATAAGCCGAGGGGGGGACTTTTCAGCCCAAATTTTGGGCTGAAAAACTCGGCTTATACACGAGTATATACGGTATATTTTTTTAAATCTTTTTTGTCTTTTTTTGCTGTATTATTTGAATCCTCATGTTGAAAATGTGTTGCATACTTCTAGGAGACATCAGACTGTTGATCATATTTTCCAGGCAACTAAAGTCAGTATTTGCAATTTATGGCAAATCTTTTTGCTGTCAATTACGGTAACTTTTTTCTAAAAAATGTGATGAATCTCGCAATTTTAGATCTTAAAAGAATTTATCATCTCTAATAGTTATTACCAAGAACAACTTAACTAATGTATTGCATTTGTCAACAAATACTTTTAAATATTTTATTTGTCTGCAGCGGATAACTGTCAACCATCAATATAGTTTAAACTTATTAGTTGAGATGAGTGGATAAGGCAAAACCCAAACTTACCTATTTGTGCAGATTTTTTCAGAGAAAATATAATTTTGTGGATAAGTTATTTTCAATGATTTTTTTATGTTCATTAATATGCTTTTGGGTCTCTACTGACCAAAGAATCTAATAAACATAAGATGTAAAAAATAACAAATACTCTTAAACTCAACTCACCATTCATTTCTCCTTGTGCTCCCTACCCACTATCTGGCCTTCTCTTCCTCCGTCACATTCCAGGTCACTGTTCAATCCAGGTAAGGACTTCTGGATGCAAACAGACCCCAACATTAATTACGCATGCACAGTTACTTCTGGTACCTGCTGTCTTAAGTCGCAGTCCAATGTATCATGTCTCTACGCTGGGACTTCAGGCTTTGAGAAGGCCCCAGACACGGAGCATGTGCAATCAACTCCAATGCATGCTTGCAGTCAGAAGCCCCATAACAACGGTTTGGAGAAGCAACGTGATGGATGCATGAACGACCACACAGTGGTAATGGAGCAGCTGTTAATGTAAACAGCTGGCAAAAGGTTACAAAGAAAATGAAATATCATCTCACCGCTCACCTTTCTAGCTGCTGATTTTGCATGCACTACAGTATAATAATTAATTGAACCTCAATCTTTTTACATGAAACTATATATTAATCTGTTAAAGGGACTTTGTCAGCACAAAATGACCGTTCCAACCAAGTACAGGTGACCAGTGCTTTACTGCTGTGCAAGTCATTTAAATACGCTGCAACACTGACACTAATTATGCACATTTGATGAGTGCAATGAGCGGCCGAGCTGCACAGCTAATACAGGTATAATGATAAAATGTATTATAGCAATCACTGCTCTAGAATATAATGCAAATAGGAAGACTTAGCTTCAGCAGTGGCCACTGCAGAGTGCCCGGTGACCGACACCAAGGTGCTTCCATCTCACTGGGTCCCAACACTATGACTAACAGTGTAGTGGCACTGGTTACAGCAATGAAATTATTGGGCAGAGGTCCCTTTAAGATTAGGGGTATTGACCAGGTGGTGTTAATATCCCACTCCTCAGGGCTGGTGCGGTGCGACCAGGGAAACTTGTAAGTTTGTGGGGTTTGCCTCTGGACCAGATCTATTAACTGTTCATAGACTGTTTATATGGTGGTATAGTTGCCAGTTTGGTGGGTGCCCGAAGGTTTTGTGTTAATATTTAATAAAGGCTGCTGTGGCCATTTTTACTCAAGTCATGGCAGTCATGTGTTTACTTAATTACAACAAAGGGACGGATGTGACGTTGAATGCAAAACAGAGAACGACTTAGTAATCCCTATTGAATTGTCATGTTACAATACGTAGAAATTGGGATCTGTTCTTTAATACACACTGTTGATCAAATTAATGTAGTGAAAAATAAGAGCAAGTCTAAACTTATGAAAAAAATGAATAGTTAAGAGGCTAATTTTTTTTAACTTCTATTTAACTCTGACATACTGTAGTATAATGTGTGTCACAAGAATACATAAAGTACAGTGGGTAGTGTTCCTGCTGATATAAAGCAGCACACTCTGATCATACAAAGCAGTTTCCATGGCAGCTTTGAAATGTTAAAAGTTAACAAAATCAACAGTTACTCAATGCTTTTGCGAAAACTGTACTTTTGTGTTCAGTCTGGCAGCTGGCATTGTATTTGTCATTGCCCTTTTCACCTTTTTATGTAGCAAAAAGCGATACCATAACCATATTTTCCTTCTTTGAATCAGATTTTTAGCTTTTTTCTGACCAATAAAATTAGTACGCATGCATGATCTTTACAATGTATTTGGATTTGTTACAAAAAGATGGGCAAAATGGATGGTGTGATGACACAGCATCTGACCACTTGTGGAGGGTGTGAACTGTTCTTAATTAGGCTAGACTTATTGTTCCTTTTTTTCACTAAATCAAGATAAGTTAGTCATTGTTTCATTTCAGGCTGACCAGAGTCATATTGTCTGTTAATATGTGGATTGAATGCTAACGAGGATTGCCTCAGCCCCTCTAATTACATCATTCAGAAAAAAATTATGCAGTCAGATTTATCTAGTGACCAATGAGTGAACAGATATCTCCCACAAATCCTATAAGACACACAACACTTATATGAAAACTAAGGTGTATAAAAAGGCCTTTCTCCTCTCCCCATGGTTGTCATTTTCTAGAGGACTTTAGTCTAGGATCCAAGAATCTAGTTGAAGGATTAAAGAACTGCTTCACTGACCAACACTGAGTCCACAAATTTTCTTAGAGAAGCCATGTCAGGTCAATTTGGCCACCTTGTTACACCACCGGTGTCCGGTTGCTGGATCCTCCCAGATAGGGGGAAATCCGGCCCCATAGCCTCCCATGTTAGGGAGCGCCAGATTGCCCCGGATCCAGGAGGATCCAGGAGAATCCGGGAGGAGCCGATTTGGAGAGATTTTTCTCCCTGGACACAAAAATACTACATGCTCTGATTTTGTGTTCGGGAGAAAAACCCAATTCCTCCCGGATTCTCCCGGACACATGGAAACCGGAAGGCATAGAGCTGCCATCCGGCTCCTTCTGGCCCCATAGTATACTATGGGGCCAAAATCCGGTCCGGGGCTGTCAGGTTTACACCAAACAGCCCAGGATTTGATTGTGCCATGTTGTGAAGCCGGCCAAAGCAGCAGGAGACTGGTAAGATGATTTGTGTGTGTCTGTGTATGTTTGGCAGCTTTTGGGCACCTTTGAAGGTGTTTTATATATGCTGCATGTTGCCGGTCATTGATTTCAATGGGGTTGGGAAGGTTTGGTGAACTGTTGATTGAACAATTCGTCAAACACCCGCATTGGCGAACCAAACCAAATTTGAACACTCAGGTGTTCTCTCATCTCTACTTAGTGGTTCTGCACTGTCATGCTATATATTGCAAATGATCATGAAATACACTACAATTGCTTGTGTAAATGGATCAATAATGAGGTAATTAGAGCTTTATTTTATTTTTTCAACTGTTGAGATTTTACTTACTATGACATACTAGTGAAATAATTGCTTTAATAATGCAGGTAATTACCAATAAGAAATGTATCAGTTGTGTGAGTTGTTATAAGAAACAAAAATATAGGTGCACTACCCACATTATGATAATCAAGTAAACATCTTGGCACGTTAGTCAACAAAAATGTAATAAAAGCTGAAATATTAAGAGTACCAATAAATTCATAGCTGAACATTTAAGCCCCAACTCATTTGATTTATGTATTTTCTTGCTGTTGGAACCCACTGTTTTTGTTATCTATTTTTATAATCGCAAGTGAAGAGATGAAATTTCACGCTGTGATTCTGTGTATAGCACTAAGAAAATACAGTATTTTGGATTAATAAAAAAGGAGAAAAGATGTTGTTGTGCATGTTGGCAATCTTACTTCATTCTGAAATAAAAACTACGAGCTGCAAAAACTGTTAAAATATACAGCCCCATTCAAATAAGCTGGGACGCTGTGTAAAATGTAAAAAATAAAAAATACTGTATTTTTTGAATTATAAGATGCACTTTTGTTCCCCAAATTTTGGGGGAAAGTGGGGGTGGTGTCTTATAATCTGAATCTACTTTCTGTACCATAGGGGAGGGTGGAGTGGCTTTGGAGCAGTGTCTCGTGGCTGGGGCGGCTGCAGAGGCAGCAGGAGGTCACGTGCTCCGCTCGTTAGCCTCATGTAATATGCAATGCACCCACTGTCCATCACCTCAGTGATGAAGTCACGCTGAAATGTGGACAGGGGAGCGGCACATATTACATGTGCCTGTACTCAGCACCCATCCTGGATACGGCACCCCATAACTCTAACTGACCCCTTGCTGGTGCGCACATAGTAAAAATAACAAACACTTTTAACTCACCCTCAGTAGCTCGCTCTGTGCTCCCAGCTCAGCGTGTCTATGTAACAGAATCTGTTCACGTGATCAGCACAGCACAATGATGTCATCACTGTGCATCCCAGTCACATGATCAGATGCCAGGACTGAGCAGGAAGTCACTGCTGAGCTGGCAGCACGGAACGAGCTACTGAGGGTGAGTTAAAAGTGTTTGATATTTCACTATGTGTGCGCCAGCAGGAGGGGCATATAGTGACAAAGGACCATATCCAGATTGGGGGGCTATGTGCCAGCAGCACAGGAAGGCAATGTGCAAGCAGATGAGGGACATATACATATAATTTGTAAGAAGGACACTGGCATTATAAGATGGACTCCATTTAACATAAAAAAAAATTCTATCTTCCTTCACCAAATTTGGGGTGCATTTTATAATCCGGTGAGTCTTATACAGTGAAGAATATGGTACATGAGTTTGAAAATGTCTCAGGATCAAATTTTATGTCTAATAGAACACAGATCAGAAGTTAAAAGTTAGACATTTTTCAATTTCATTTGAAAAAAATAAGATAAATGAATGGTGGCAGGATATCTTGAAAATAATGGTACAGGTTTATGTCTACCATTGTGTAGCATCCCCTATTTTCCAACAATCTACGTTTCAGAAGTGAGTCAATCAATTTCAGGAATTTGGGACAGGAATGTTGTCATAACCTTGCTTGATGTTACATACTAAGTGCTCAACAGTCCTGGGTTTTGCTGGATTCTTTAGTTTTAATATGTATGAAATGTTTTGTGTTGTTGAAAGGTCTGGAATGCAAGTTGACCAATTCATCACATGCTTCTTCTAAGAAACTATGCTGTTCGAATGATCGTTGTGGTTTAGCACCTTTAGACCTTCCCTGGAATAGATGTTGTCTGGAAGAGAGCTTATATATAAATTTTATATAATGCTCAGCATTGATAGTGCTTTTGAAGATGTCCCTACCATAGGCACTAATGCATCTCCATACCATCAGAGATGCAGGCTTTTGATGAAGCTGGATGTTTTGTGCCCTCTTCATTCTGCAGGACATAATGTCCTTGGATTCTTTATGAGGAATGAAGAGTGAGATGGAGGAGAAAGATGATAAATTCTGTGTTGTCAATGTTCAGTTTTAAAAATCCAACAGAAATGATGGATGAAATAGCAAGCAGACATTGTACAATTTTGGTTAGTAAGGTGATATTACATCCAGAGAATGTTATCAATATAGAGATGATACTGAAAGCCATGGGAGTCTATGAGCTGTCACAGCCCGAAGGTGTAGATGTAGAAGAGTAGGTGTCCTAGAACTGAACCTTGGGGACACTTACAGATAGGGGGCGAGATGGGCAGGTAGTATGAGAGAGCTAGATGCTAAAAGTCCCTTTGTTAGATATGAAGTTATCCAAGATGGGGCTAAGTCTTTGATACCAAGAGATGAAAGAATCTGTAGCAAAAGGGAATGGTCTGGAGTGTCAAAGGGGGATGGCACTGTGCGTCACGCCGGTACTCTAAACAATGAGGAGATTTACCAAATGGCTGCCTGCGATTAAAGCCATTGGTCCATGTTTGCCACAGTATGCACCAAAGAGGAGACCACCCGGTTACCGGATTGTGGCTTCAGCAATATGGTTACCGGATGGCGGCTCGCCTGAAGCAATTTGTGTTCACCGCACCCAGATCTGGATGCGGTGAACGCAATTCTATTTTAAAGTGTGACTCTAGCCTTATTGTTGAAATGACATGACTATACGATACTTAAGTGAAGATGTTCATACTTGATAGAGGTTAGCTAGGTTTTTCTTCAGACAGCAGAATAAGTGAGTATACTGTATACTGAATGAAAAGAAGAGTATTAGCATCATGCCATATTTAGCTGTGCATATGCTTTGACAATATTGCACTTAAAAATTGCATAGGTGTTAATCATACCAAGACAGATCATTTCTGTATAAAAAAAACTGCCTCTACTCAAGTTTCCACCTCCACAATCATATAGCACTTCTTCTTCTGTCTTTCTTCTCACCCACACACTTTTCTACCCTGCCTGAGCTCCTCCCAGGGACTGGGTCCTTCATACAGCAGGTTCACCAAGGGTCCCCTGCTCTAGGGTGTGTATGTGTGAATGGGTGTGATGAGGGTCCCTTATGCAGCATCCCACTTCCTCAGCCACAGGAATACTACACGCCCTCTTATGGGTGCAATACCCATCTGTGGCGTCCTGACCAGTGGTGCGCCACACTATTACTCCATTCTGTAGTACTACTTCTCTTGATAGGTATATAAGCCACAAGAGTCCACCCTAATTTTTGCTGGACCCCCTCATCCTCAATATCATCCTGTAAACGGCTTCCATAAGTTGAAATCTCTAGAAAGAGTACCGCTTGACTGTCATTGAAAGATACAATGGCTTTAATTAATTTCTTAAACTGCTTTGGTAAAATAAAAGTTCGGCTTTACTTAGTTGATATGGGCAATTTAGGCAGTTTCAGTGTAAGACGGTTTAGATTGCATAAGTACAAATCACATGTCGGTGTTTACAGTTTCCTTGTCTGCAGCCCACAGTGAGTTAGTAGCTGAGAGTTCTTTCCTAAGGTATTCACCAGCCCTTTTCCCCTTGCAGGGGTTAAGGACTGGGGACAGATGTTATGATTGTTTTAAGGATGAGGCAATGGCACTATAGAAAAATATATATAAAAAAAGGTTCAAAATAAATATCATTTGATTCAAGTTAACTTTTTGGAGACAAATAAAGTAAAAGAGCGTAGGAACAAAATATTATGGCACACCTAAGTGTTAATACAGTGACCACGCAAGCGCGAGAACACTGTAGTACTGAGAGGATAAACAGCGCCAAGCGTCCATAGCAACCATAAACAATGGTGCATGGCGCAGGCGCATAGAACAAGGAAAAAAAGCGTACTAACTGCGCAGGCACGGGATGGCAATAAAGGTCGCGAGACCTCACTGCGGGCTGCAGCCAAGGAAACTGTAAACACAGTCCTGGCGCAGACGCAGTGCAACATCCTGAACGCCAGATAAACACACGAGGCAGAAAGAGGGATGAATAACAAAGCACTGTGAGCAAATGGACAGCCTAGAATCAGTAATTATGCTAATTATGCACAAACAGGTGTGTTATAGTTCCTATGTAAAGTACTGGTTATAGATATATACTGAATAATGGAGACAAAAGGGTGTTGAAAAAAGCCCTAAGATATGCAATTGTGATCACTGAATCATATGTATTAAGGCACGAACAGATGTAATACACAGTTTTATGTATTTTATACATAATCATAGAGCAAGCACAATTGTTATTGTAACAAGGTAGACTGTGTAAAAGGCTAACCTATAGAGCATGTGATTGCTTAACAAAGGGTGTGTGTGCCATTCCTATCCATCAGATGCCTGAATAAAGACTACTGAGAACACACCAGAAAGGAGTGCTGCAGTGAAATTCTTTGGATCGTATAGATAGATAGATAGATAGATAGAAATAGATAGATAGATAGATAGATAGAGATACATAGATAGATAGATAGAAATAGATAGATAGATAGAGATACATAGATAGATAGATAGAAATAGATAGATAGATAGATAGACATTCCAAAAGAATTTTAAAAATGTATCCATATAGTAGTAATGCAGTTTTAATTACATTTATTATACACATATGCATATATTTGGCACTTACAGAGTGCTGTTGTATATTTTTATCTATATGTTGTACAGGTACAGTAACATGCACCTATACACACTTAGGGCCCTTTCACATCAGCGTTTTTTTTAAATCGCGGCAGATGCGGTGAAAAAACCGCATCTGCCGCGATTACCGCATACCGGCTGCACTTGCGGCGCGGTTGCGGTTTTTTCCATGCAAAGTATAGGCGGACTTGCGGCAGGTGCGGCAAGTGCGGTATTGCACTTGCGGCAGGTGCGGCCGCGAAACAAACCGCGGTCAGCCGCGTTTTTTTTCGCGGCCGCACCTATCGCAAGTGCAAAACCGCACTTGCCGCACCTGCCGCAAGTCCGCCTATACTTTGCATGGAAAAAACCGCAACCGCGCCGCAAGTGCAGCCGGTATGCGGTAATCGCGGCAGATGCGTTTTTTTCACCGCATCTGCCGCGATTTAAAAAAAAACGCTGATGTGAAAGGGCCCTAAACTTTATGCAGGAGTTACTGTTCGGCTTTTTTGATTTTGTATACTATGAAAGGTTGACTACCTTCTTTGCTGATCGTACACCTCTCCCCATCAGCCGAGGAATGCCTTTAATTGGTGCTGAATCACAGCTGCCCTTTTTATTTTGTAGGCTTGTAGCTCGGGAGAGTAATGCTCATATTGTCATATTAGGTATAGCATCCCATCAGACAAAGGTCACCTTGCCACAGTTGATGGGCACACATCTATTTGATAATGCATGTTCTAAGAACCCTCATTTCTTCAAAAAGAAAAGTGTAGAAAAGAGTAGAAAAAAATTACAACAGAAATGTAAAAAAAATGTAAAAAAATTCATATAGTATTAATGCAGTTTTTATTAGATTTATTATACATATATACTTGTATTTGGAGCTTGCAAGCTATTATTCAAGTTTTTTTGTCTATAGATAGATAAACAAATAGATAGATAGATAGATAGATAGATGATAGATAGATAGATAGATAATATAGATATAGAAGATATAGATAGATAGATAGAAAGAAAGAAAGAAAGAAAAGAAAGAGATAGATAGATAGATAGATAGATAGATAGATAGATAGATAAACAAATAGACAGATAGATAGATAGATAGATAGATAGATAGATAGATAGATAGATGATCAATCAAAATATTTTTGACTTTATGATTGTAGATTTTCCTATCATGCCTATTATTTTCACTCTGCCCCAATTCCTCAAGTCATTAAGAAGTCCTCCAGGGCTCCATATAGCTGTAAAATTTGGATCGTATCTAAGGGATACAACTGATTTCTTAACCAAAATTTGGACCATGCAGTTGACTGATGACTGTCTGTTGGCTTCTTTTGACGTAGTAAGCCTATACACGTCAATAGAACATGAATACTGTGTCAACTGTGTAAGGAAAAAACTGAATGAACTGGATTATTCAGCTGATGCCAAAATTTGGATTGTGGATCTTTTGAATTTAGTGTTAGGTAAAAATTATTTCCTCTTTGGCGTGGTACAGCAATGGAGGCCAATATGGCCCCCGCATACGCAAATATTGCTTTGGGGGTCCTTGAGGAAGATGTCGCCTCTGTTTCCCACCACTTCTCCCATGTTACGGGGTGGTGGCGTTACATAGACGACGTCTTCCTCATTTGGACCAGCACTGAGGAACATCTAGGCGATTTTCTATGTTTTCTCAATAATGTAAATCCCACTATTAAATTCACCTTGGCATATTCAGCTGTTCAAATTTAATTTTTAGATGTCATGGTGGAGAAGAAGAGCAATGTTCTGACCAGTAGTATCTATGTGAAAAACACAGACAGAAATAATTTGCTGTTGTATTCTAGCCAACATCCGAGAACCA
This sequence comes from Allobates femoralis, assembly GCA_033576535.1. Classification (NCBI taxonomy): domain Eukaryota; kingdom Metazoa; phylum Chordata; class Amphibia; order Anura; family Aromobatidae; genus Allobates; species Allobates femoralis. Next base: position 139,927,974 of record JARQOC010000008.1, on the reverse strand, counting down.
CCATTGAAGCTATACCTAATGGCCAATTTTTAAGGACTAAAAGAATAGAGAATAATGAAAAACATTTGGAAAGTACTTTGGATGACATGACCTATAAGTTTAAAAACAGGGGTTATCCGGAACGATTGTTAACAAAACAAAGAAAAAGACTTAAAGAAGTACAACGTAGTAATTTGTTTACCCCCAAAGTGAAAACAGGCATCAAAAGAATTCCCTTTGTATCAGTGTTTAGTCAAGAAAGTGGTTCTATAGTCAAAATCAATAGAAATCACTGGAAAACTCTTTCCAACGGTCTGTCTGACATTGATGAGTTTGCTGAGCCCCCTCTCTTCTCCTATCGTTGTGCCAAAAGTTTGAAGGATAAAGTGGTGCGGTCAGAACCTGGTCCCTTAAATAAGAATAAACAAGTTTTCCTAATGGGGATAGATAGAAAGGGATGTTTTCCATGCCTTAATTGTATAAATTGTACAGCGATGTTGAAAGGATCTTGTTTTATGGACAACCAAACACAACGTTTGTTTAAAATCAATTTTTTTTTCTCACATGTGAGTCAGAGTACATAATCTATCTTCTTGAATGTCCATGTCATCTCTATTATGTGGGAGAGACGACATGTGACTTCAAGACAAATTTAGTCAGCACAAGTACTCAATTCGAATAAAACGCATGGACCTTCCGTATCAAAACACTGCGTAGAGAGGGGGCACAAAGATACGGAAATTAAATTCAGGATTATAGATCATGTGCCCACCTTGAGGAGAGGAGGAAACAGAGAGGCCCTCCTAAAAAGAAAGGAATTGAGATGGATTTACATCCTAAATACATTAAGACCTAATGGTCTAAACGTTGATTTTAGATGTGATTTCAATGATATGTACTGTATATGGGTAGTGAGCAGTGAACTCCTACGTGGTTGTTTCTTGAATTTGTCTACACTTATGCAGTGTATGAAAGTTAAGCTAATCTATACTGCTTAAACTTTTTTTTATTTTCCATCTGATAGTATAATAGGAACAAAGTTGAAGGGTTTCACATATAATACTTTGTTTCTGATTTGGTTTTAATAAATGTATGTTATTTGTTCGCAGGAGGAGCTATTGGTCGAACCCCTATCCATGGACAAACTGTTGTTGTCTGTTATATATTTTTTCTGTTTCATATATTGAATAAATTAAGCCTTTTTATATGCACCTTTTGGTCATTTGGAATTTTGTACTGCTCTTAATTCGAGGGATATGGACCTGGAGTGATTGTGGATGTTGTGAAGGTCGTTATGGTGCTCTGGGTACGTGTTTGCGGTTGGGAACTGGTGATTAAATATCACTGGTTTTCTTTCTGGCAGACACCAGCGGTTTGGCTTGTCCCTTAAGGTGATATAGTCAGTACTGTTCCAGATGCTCAGTTTCCCTTGTGATAGTTTGGGTCCACTATCTATCTCTAACTGAATGTAATGGATATATACCTTATAATGATAATTATTAACTTTAAATATGCAGTTATGAGCAGTTTGGGCAAAATCGATCAGTTTACCAGGTGCTAAGATGGGAAAAATGGAATCAGCAGGTCACATGACTATCGGTGTCATTGATGACGCGGTGACTGCACATTCGCAGTAACACCGGAAATCCGGGCATGCGCGGTAGGATGCGGAAGACGCCGGTTAGCGGTGTAATGGCGGTGTGTAACCGCATATCTGTCATGGAGATGGATGGACAACAATCATCCTGAAAGTATTTTTTTTAAAGCACACAGGTGATTATGATGTTCTTATTTACACTAATTATGTTTTGTATACTGTACATTGTATATACAAGAAATAGAATCATTGTATGCACTTGCACTTTATGTATGCACATTTAATATGATTGAAAGATACTGTAATATGAATGGATACATTTTTAAATTATTGTACTAATGAGTAATTACAGTATGTGGATACAATATATAAACTGCACTTTTTGTATTGAACACTGTTCTTGAGAAAGACCCCATAGGGGTTGAAACATTGCGCCACAGGGGGCTACATTAAAGTTGTCCCTTTCATCTACCACTGGAGTGCTGCCTGTTTTTTTTTGGTGGGAAATACCTTGTATGCAGGTGAACACTGCATTATACAGGAGCTTTTTTGCACCCGACTTTGTAGGAAATGTTTGTGCTGATTCCTTATTTTTGCCTTTAAGGCTGGCTTCACATTGGGGTCAGTTCCGATCCGAGCTGTCAGGGTGAACCTGACAGCCCCAGATCGGATCAGCACACAGAGCTAAAATGTTCTCCGGTCCAGGTGTGCACCCGCACGCAGTTGCCACACTGATGAATCAGGACCGCAGCTGGCAGGGAGCTAGCCGCAGTCCTGAAACAACTGCGGCATGCAGCCGCAGGAGTCCGGTTCCTGCTTTCTCCCGGACCGGTGCAATTCGGCCCCATAGGCTCCCATGTCAGGGAGTGCTGGATTGCCCCGGATCTGCGAGGATCCGGCGAATCTGGGGCAAACCGGGGCAAATCGTGAATAGGCAATTAGAGGAGACATTCTCTCTCCGGACACAAAAACGTTGTAAGCAACGTTTTTGTGTCCGTGAGAGAATACTGAATTTTCCCGGATTGTCCCGGACAGATAGAAACCGGATGGCAGAGAGCTGCCATCCGGCTTCTATCCGGCCACATAGTATACTATGGTTCCAAAATCCGGACCGGGGCTGTCCAGTTTTACATTAGATAGATAGATAGATAGATAGATAGATAGATAGATAGATAGACGGAAAGATAGATAGATTATATTATAAAATCATGACCTGTAGGAATATGGTGAAAGCTTAGCCAGAATTTTAAGTTCTGATCGTAAAGAAATTATTGAATTATAGAGGACTTCCATTGTCTGCATCTCATTTACACTTCCTAATTTGTTCATCAGATACAATTCGAAAACTCATTTATATGAAGTCCGTAATAGACTGAGCCATTATCATATCACAGAATTATTGAAGCTGTGTAATGCATTAAAATATCAATACAGATCCAATTACTTTTTTTTTACAGTTTCTTCAAAAACGGTTACTTAAATATGATCTGCATTTCTGATTGATAGAGGTTAAGAAATATGACATCCATCATGAAGTTCGATATCAGATTTATGAGACAAACTTTTCAATAAACACATTACACAGATAAAGATAAATGTGCAGAAGCTTCTCTCTTGTACTCAGACATAATTGCGGAGTTTAGAATACTTGTTTTTTGGATCAGGCTGTGGAATTTCTCCTTAGATTGTGATAATGAGTAATGCTCACATAAGCCCGGCACAGTCATTTAATACTTGTTTATCTATAAGTACAACCACGCACTCTTAAGCCGCGGTAAAATTGAAGCCATCTTTTAAACAACTATTTCTGGTGATTGTTCCATAAAATCCCTAAAGCGTTGTCATTTCCTTCTATGTCTATTAACCATTACAATAGTTACGAGCCTGTTCAGATATTCAATATTTTTTAATGTCGTAGCTGAATAAAGGCTGTAAATATATGAACTAACAATCCCCTTGGTTTCAGAAAATCCTTTAAATATTCAGTAGTGTAAACTAAAAAGCCAACAATACACTGAAATACATTATTTTGTAATTGTGTCATGTTTTTTCTATTATTCTCTTTTTCACTTTATTTTTGCGCTGGCTATAAATTGGCAAAACTGCATAATGAAGACCACATGTAAAAACATTTTAAACCCTTCACTTCAAGGCCATATTCCATTATTCATTTTTATTTTTTTCCCCCCTTCTTCCCCTTCTTATGTTCTGCACCCTTAGCTGACATTTATACTAATACCATACTGGGGGAGATACAATCGTATGATCGCCTTTTTTGCAAGGTTATGCAGAGCAAAAAAAGTAAATCTGACACTTTTTATATTTTTTCTTATTATGTTGTTTACCAATCAGAGAATTTATTTATAGTTGATAGATCAGACATTTTAAGTGCAGGGATACCAGATATGTGATTTTTATTGTTTAATTTTTAATGGGACAAAAGTTGATTGATTTGAACTTTTGAGTTTTTTTTTATTTTTTTCACTTTTTTTAACCCTGCTCTTCTATTCAATCAAAATGACTGATGAATTTAAAGTTTTTTATTTAATTTTTCATTTGTTTATGAACAACCATGTTCACATACTATTCAAAAAAGTCGACCTCAACGCACAATACAAGGCCCTCCAACCAATATGTAGTTCAAATATGAAGCACCCAGGAGTCAGGCTAAATAAAGATTAAATAATGCAATTTTAGTCACATCTCAAAACTGGTTAAAAATGATAATGCACATCGGGACACAAGGCAGGTACACCCAAATTATGGTAAATAGTATTACAGGCTCCTAAATCATTAGATACCATAGCCATAAATAGCCCAGCAATGAGGGTAGACCAATATCAATCGTTATCATTCATGTACAGAGAAATAGATGCAAGTGCATCAAGACTAAGGCAAATGCCCCATCAGTGGGTAGATAGCATTACCAGCCTTTGACCGCCACCCCTAACCCGCGTTTTGCGTTAGCTTCGTCTAGAGGGGGTAGTTGGAAACTGTGGTCTTTTTATATCTTATTATCGGTCATTCTCAGCGTATGATGTCACATCCGGTTCACAGACCGGATATTACACTGATGCAGCGTCACCTCATGATCTGGGGCCGTATCCAGGCAATGCCGCTGAAGCCGCAGCAAAACGTGAGAGAGCCGCCATGCCCCCCAGCTCCGCTGACCAATCAGCTGGAGCCGGGGAACCAGAAGTCCACTCCCAGCACCCATCACGGCCGGCAACATCACCCCACATGGCACAGATCAAACCAAGACTGCCGCCGCATCCATGGAGACCAGCGACACCATCCAGCCACCTCATTTTTGACCAGTTTTGATATGTGAATAAAATTGCATTATTGAATCTTTATTTGGCCTGACTCCTGGGTGTTTCTTATGGCAATTACATGTTCACATACTGTATAATAATGCAACAGGTATTCAAATAACACAATTAAATTAGCAAAAAATTAAGACTTGAATAGGTCCGGTCAAAAATGAATGGAACATTATAAGTGTATAGTGGACCCAAACAGAACAGCAGGGTTAAAACAGTTAATTTAAACTTTTTATTGTATTTAATAGTTTCCTTAGGGGACTTAAAGCTGCAATCATTTGATCATCTGTGCTATACATAGCGGTGCATAGGTACTGCTCTGTACACAAGAAATCACAATATCCTTTGAGTGACAGCAATGGAGCTGCATTTCCAGGAGTATCATAATGACAGGTATGGAGGACTCAACAGACCTCCAGTTATCATGACAACCCATCAGGCCTAGTGCCCCACGATAATGTCACAAGCGCTAATGGGAAGGAGGAATAACCCCCAGAATTTGTTAAATGCCTGTTAGAGATTGACAGCAGGTTAACAGCTGTAAGCGAATCTCCTATCTGCATATGGTTATTATACGCACTTAAAGGCTGATTAAATCAATGTCAAGTGCTAGGAAAGATGTTGGCTCAGAATGGGAGCCCAAATCAAAGGCAGGAACACACCATATGATGTAAGCCTCATCATATGTTGTGAAGCGAACACATGTTCTGCCATTATTGTGCTTTGTATTTTCCATAGAAACAGCTCTAAGAATATATCCAACAAGTTCCTTTTAAATAAAATTATACAGGTGCTCATATTGGTAAAGGAGCAAATCTGCAGTTTTTATCAGTTCCCTTTACATCTCCGGCAACATCGCTGGCAACTGAGGGGCGTGGCCAAGTTGCAGCGACATCGCCGGAGAGTTGCCATGTATAACAGAGTGATTTCAACGGCGATAGTTGCTTCAGTAACATCACCTGGTTTCCCATTGTCAATGTTGTGAAACCAGGCGATGTTGCTCAGGCGAACTGCCTACATCGCCTGGTTTGATGCGGCAACAGCGATGTTGCCGGGAACTTCATCCATAGATTCCCATGTTAAGGATCGCTGCCAGGGTTGAGTTTAACCCTGGCAGCGATAGTTGCTAGCAAAGCAACATTGCTGATGAGTTGCCAGCGATGTCTCCTCGTCTGACAGCTCATCAGCGATGTTGGAGAGAGGCCAAAAATGTGCGCGCTCACGGGAGTTGCCAGCGATGTTGCCAGAGATGTTGCCCCGTATAACGGGGCCTTTTGGGATTCACTTTTACATATAAAAGTCTTAAGGGAAAGGCAATTACAAACACAGAATCATGAGAGTTCAAAACTTAAAGGGATCTTCTACTTTTGGAAAATAGAACCCATATGATTCTTGTAAAGTAAAATATAGCACGATAGTACTCACCCTCTTTGGCTCCACTGGCTACTGGCTGCCATTGCTGTGGTATCTGTGTTTTGCTGTAGCAATGATGTCAGGTCTACAGCCCACATTTCAGCTTTGAACATCATAGCTCTGTTCTTGCAGGTTTCCCAGGTAGTAAAGCAATCTTGGACCTCCTTTCTCGTTATTTTTGGAGGCCAAGGTTGCATCAGAGTGTGGTTGATTTTGTGTCTATCTTTAATGTTTGTGTACATTCTAAAATCTTCTATACTTGCCTATTCAGGTCTCTCCTATCTTTGTCTTTACCTGACAGACCATGGACACATTTATCTATTGATTTTATTACCAAGTTTCCATCGGTGATAGTAAAGAAAAGAATTTGTGGAAAAAATGTACTCTTTAATTTCTTTCTTCATATCCATTGTTTTTAAGTACTTGTTTTTATATACATTTTTTTCTTTACTCTCACTAGAGCTTTACTCATTCTAACCACAGATACACCATGTGAGTTCACAGGATCTTCACACTTTTATTCACACTCTTCGGCTTTTTAAATGGTCTCTCCTTTACTTATCATGTGTAGTTTTATGTCCTGAAGAAGAAACCTCGTGCTTTGAAAGGCATAGACTTAATATACTACTTTACTTATCCATCCTGATCTCCTCCATTGCGTACTAAACTCTTTCCTTCCCGTTGTACTGATCTTACCTATTCTAGCAGAGTTAACATTGATCAATCATCATTAGGGATGAGCGAGTATGCTTGTGACTACTCGGTACTCGCACGAAATATCTCGGTACTCGGGGTACTCGGCGAGTACTGAGTAATCCCGCAATACTCTTGCTATGCTCGGGGTCCACCACCCTGCATGTTGGCGCTCTTTTCAGAGCCAGCCCACATGCAGGGATTGGCTGACAGACACTGTAATGCCACAGCCATGTTGGTTGTGGCTTTACAGTGATTGGCTGGCTGCACAGCGTCATCAGGTCTTTATAAGACCTGACCGCGCTGTGATCGTCACTCTGCTCCAGAGACAGTCAGTGTAGGGAGAGGTGCTGCTTATTCAGATTTGTGGCCTTTCAGCTAGTGTAGGTGCAGTGCTGCTAATCTAATACCACAACAGTCCTTCTGAGGACTAATAGAGCTGTATACAGGCAGGCAGGGAGGCAGGGTATATAGCAAACGTCTTGTGCTAGTATACCAGCCTGCATCACATTTGGGGCTGGTGTACAGGCTGGAAATCTCCAAAACAGTCTTTTTAAGGATTAATTTAGCTCTCTATAGGCAGTAAGGGGTTAGCTCCAATTAGTATACGCCAAAGCACTGTATACTCATCAGTATTTGTGTCTGACCGTTCCAGCTGCCGGGATTAAACCACTCTAATCTGTAATCTCAGTGTGCAGCTAAAAACCAACTCTTGTATGCATTCATTTACCATCTTAGTGCGGCAGGAGTGGCTTGTAGCTCCAAGTAGTATACACCAAAACACTGTATACGCGTCAGTGTTTGTGTCTGACCGTTCCAGCTGCCGGGGTTAAACAGCGCTAATCTGTAAACTCAGTGTGCAGCTAAAAACCAACTCCCTTTGCTCCCTTTTCCTTTTGTCAGCTTCCTTTGCACTAGTTTGTGCCGGGTTTACATGATAACCCAGCAGGTGTCTTTGATGTCATCACCCAAAGCCTTTTAGTGTGAGATCAGTACGTCATGAGTTGTCAGACTTTTGATTTCTCAATGCTGTTGAATATGGCTACAATTTGCAAACACCTTTCTGCTATTAAGTTACCTGATTAAATATGTGTCTGTCAAATCTCTGATTAACTCCATCACTGATGCATATTCCAGATGTGTCTATATATTCAGTGTATGTAAAAAGTCTACATATACCAGTTTAAATATCAAGTATTTGTCAAGGGAAAAAAAAAACTTACCAAGAGCAATCATTTGAAATTTTAGCCATCTCTAATGTCACCTACAATCTTTACAATTAATTAAAAAACAAACTGAAATGTTTTAGGGTGAAAAAAGAAAAAGTAACTAAAATAACGAGGTTTAATAAATATGCACACTTTTAAGGCTGCTTCCACACTAGCGCTTTTTACAAATTACAGCAGATGTGGCAGATTTACCGCATCTACCACATAACCTCTGACAGGACAACTCATAGGAATTCAATAGAATTCAGGTCTGTTGTCTGGCTGGGCCACTGTAAAACTTTGTTCTTCTTCTTAAAAAGTCATTCATTTTTTGACTTGGAGATATGCTTAGGACGTCATCCTGAAATAGGAGATTCTTATTAATCTTCTGCTCTGTAGCAGAGATGTGAAGGTTTTGATACAAATATAACTGACATCTGCAACTACCATATGAGAAACGAAAAAAAAAAAAAAAAAAATATATATATATATATATACAGTGCCTACAAGTAGTATTCAACCCCCTGCAGATTTAGGTGCTTTGATAAGATGCAAATAAGTTAGAGCCTTCAAACTGCAAACGAGAGTAGGATTTATTAACAGAAGCATAAATCTTACAAACCAAAAAGTTATGTTGCTCAGTTGAATTTTAATAAATTTTAAACATAAAAGTGTGGGTCAATTATTATTCAACCCCTAGGTTTAATATTTTGTGGAATAACCCTTGTTTGCAATTACAGCTAATAATCGTCTTTTATAAGACCTGATCAGGCCGGCACAGGTCTCTGAAGTTATCTTGGCCCACTCCTCCATGCAGATCTTCTCCAAGTTATCTAGGTTCTTTGGGTGTCTCATGTGGACTTTAATCTTGAGCTCCTTCCACAAGTTTTCAATTGGGTTAAGGTCAGGAGACTGACTAGGCCACTCCATCACCTTGATTTTTTCCCTCTTGAACCAGGCCTTGGTTTTCTTGGCTGTGTGCTTTGGGTCGTTGTCTTGTTGGAAGATGAAATTACGACCCATCTTAAGATCCTTGATGGAGGAGCGGAGGTTCTTGACCAAAATCTCCAGGTAGGCCGTGCTATCCATCTTCCCATGGATGCGGACCAGATGGCCAGGCCCCTTGGCTGAGAAACAGCCCCACAGCATGATGCTGCCACCACCATGCTTGACTTTAGGGATGGTATTCTTGGGGTTGTATGCAGTGCCATCCAGTCTCCAAACGTCACGTGTGTGGTTGGCACCAAACATCTCGATCTTGGTCTCATCAGACCATAGAACCTTGAACCAGTCTGTCTCAGAGTCCTCCAAGTGATCATGAGCAAACTGTAGACGAGCCTTGACATGACGCTTTGAAAGTAAAGGTACCTTACGGGCTCGTCTGGAACGGAGAACATTGCGGTGGAGTACGTTACTTATGGTATTGACTGAAACCAATGTCCCCACTGCCATGAGATCTTCCCGGAGCGCCTTCCTTGTTGTCCTTGGGTTAGCCTTGACTCTTCGGACAAGCCTGGCCTCGGCACAGGAGGAAACTTTCAAAGGCTGTCCAGGCCGTGGAAGGCTAACAGTAGTTCTATAAGCCTTCCACTTCCGGATGATGCTCCCAACAGTGGAGACAGGTAGGCCCAACTCCTTGGAAAGGGTTTTTGTACCCCTTGCCAGCCTTGTGACCCTCCACGATCTTGTCTCTAATGGCCTTGGAATGCTCCTTTGTCTTTCCCATGTTGACCATGTATGAGTGCTGTTCACAAGTTTGGGGAGGGTCTTAAATAGTCAGAAAAGGCTGGCAAAAGAGATAATTAATCCACACATGTGAAGCTCATTGTTCTTTGTGCCTGAACTACTTCTTAATACTTTAGGGGGACCAAACAGAATGCTGGTGGTTTGAGGGGTTGAATAATAATTGACCCACACTTTTATGTTTAAAATTTATTCAAATTCAACTGAGCAACATAACTTTTTGGTGTGTAAGATTTAGGCTTCTGTTAATAAATCCTACTCTCATTTGCAGTTTGAAGGCTCTAACATATTTGCATCTTATCAAACCACCTAAATCTGCAGGGGGTTGAATACTACTTGTAGGCACTGTATATATATATATGTAGTATATATATATATATATACAGTATATGTGATATCTGTAACTAGAGATGAGCAAATCATTACGCATAACCCTGGTTCAAGGTCTAGGAGAGTGTAATCTTACCATGGACAGGAGCTGCTTGAAAATTCAGAGTTTTTGGGTTCCTCAGTGCAATTTTTGATTCAGTGGTCTGGCACAAAATTGATGGCGCACCAGCACAGAAAGTCATCAGACGAGCACAGGATCACGGAAGGTTAGAAAATTTGTACAGCTCCTTTCCATGTTCACAGTGCACTGACCTGGACCAGGTCTGGGGTTGTTCAAAACCATCCATTCATCTCTATATATAACTGTTCATAGTTTCCTCCACTTTGACTAAAGCCCAAATCCCAACTGTGGAAAAACAGCCCCAAGGCAAAAACTGTGCATCAAGTTCAACTAAAAGTTGTGAGAGGATCGGCAGGAAGAGAAAGAGTAATTTATACCCTTTATTTACCTAGTTAAGGGGCGTGGAACTTCAGGCCTCGAGGGCTGCCAAAAGTGCAGGTTTTCAGGATTTCCTTAGCATGACACAGGTGTTAGAATCATCATTACATATAGACTATGTCCAACATCACAATACCACTGCCCTGCTGTCTGCATTAAGTCCACATTAGAACATTAGAATTATTGTCAGCAAGTGATTAATTACAGTATGGATTTATATTGAGCCATATATAATTAGATACAGGATGTTAGTTATAATGGTCACTGACATAATTAACGAGGGAAGACGCCAAATGCATTTTAAAAATGGACCTCACATTTGTCATGCACCATTCTATAGGTACTGACACATGTGTATAAAAATAAATTGTGACGTTAGTCACTGCATGGACAAGCCATGAGGCAGGGTACTGAAACATTCCAGAGTCAGATACAAGAGAGCATGTCATGGCCTAGGAGGATAGACAACGACATAGTCAGGCCATTGTCCTGGGTCAGAATACCAGGAGAATAGCAAATTAGAACAAAGGGACAAAGCAAATGAATCGTCACAGGAGGTTCAAGGTCTGTCAGAAATAAATTAAAACACAGAGCACAGGTAAGCAAAGCCAATATGCACCAATGTGCAAAATGCTACAACTGGCAGTCATCTAGGACTAGCAGCTCAGCTAAGTAGCTGGGCAATTATAGAGATCTGGGAAGAACTGAAGAAGCTCACTACCTTCCGGTATAAGACTGGACAACTGGGATGCCAATTAACACAACAACTCTGCACGCCCCAGCATCAGATTGGATGACTGAGCTGTCTCTCATCAAACTGACGGCTCAGCACACCCAGACTCCATGGTGCAGAAAACTGTCACTCATTACATCCTAGACACACTAGGCAGAGGAATCGTGACAGGTATAATAATTTTTGCAATGCTTGCAGAAAAGTCATGTGGCCAAATGACCATCCCACCGGAGTGCTGCAATTAGAGTTGTTAGTGGTGTATTCACTTGTGGAATCTAATTTCAGTGTATTAGCCTAGAAAACCTTCTAACTCTGTAAGTTATCTAACTTGTTCTACACTATCAAGTCTACATTTTTAAAATATCATATTTTAACAAGTGGCTAGTATATGACTTTTCTGATGCTTCTAGTCTCATTTTAGCAAGCACCATGCGCCTCCTTCATCCTTGGTAACTACAGTATGTTTGTAAACCTGTGGCGTGCCGGACACTCTACCACTTTCCACCAGGATTGGAAGCATTGACGTCCTATTTTTCAGATACTGGATGGGACATCAATGAATATTATTTAGAGGCTGTTTTGCTACCTAGCGATTTTCATTCTTTAGAAAAAATGTGCGTTTAACACAATTACGGTACTATATCTTATGTGGGTCCAGATAGGTACCAAAATATATGCACTAGATACAACGTAATTAGTTTCATAATTAAATGTTTTTTTTTCCTTCTTTTACATGATTATACACATCCAAGAAGAGCACTCATGTAAGTAAATCTAATAAAGTTTGCTAAGGTAACCAGACAAACTTAACTTTGTTAAATTGTAATATAAAATAATATCCAGCATGCCATTGATCTTTCCAAAACGTGTACAATGCATAAAGATGTATTGGCTATCTTTAATGCAGTCTATTAGTTTTATAGAAGAATGCAGAACAAGTAACCTCCAAGTATAAATGAAATATTGCTGATCAGCATCCATTCTTGATTATATAGAGTAAAACTTTTTTTGGCATTTGAGTGCAATGTTCATTTTTTATTGGGTATTAATTTAAAAAAGTCTGACTCAGACATACGCAGGTCTTTACTGTTTTGGCCTCAGTAAAAGCAGATTTTTAATTTTTCAACAAAGTATTCCAAAAGAAGACATATATAATTGATGTGTCAAGCTATCAATCACATATTCTGATATATTCCAACCTTGAAAGGATGAACATTTAAAAAAAGAAGACATTATATTTTGTCATAATTACAATGTATCAGTCTAGATAAGAAACCAAGAACATGGGGGATTTAAAGCACCCCTCCAGCGTATCATTTGTTTCACCGCAGTAATGGTGCTTTAAATCTAAGTCCCGTGACCCCTGTCTCTTCCTTACCTGCCATCATCTTCATTTTCTATCGACTTCACTTTAGTCAGTCTGCGGCAATGTGGGACTTGCCGCAGCTGCAATGTTCTATGGCGGAGGTCACAACTGAATACATCTCTATGAGATGAGACCCTCGTTTCAGATTTATTCTGGCCCTCATAGAGATGCACTGGGATTTTGCGATATAACTCCTGATTTCTTTCAGTTAGAAGTTACAGTCACAAAATGGTGCCGGAGTGACGCTGAATAAGAATGAAACATCGGAGGGTGAGTATAATTCCAGAAGCAGGGGGCTTAGATTTAAAGTGCCACTCCAGTGTTAAAAGAAAACCTCTGAAGTGGTGCATTAATGCACTGATACAAACCCATAGTTGGAAGCAAAACTCAGGTTTCCAGCCCATTATTATTTTCAGTTCCTTATTGCAATCAATAGATTTTAAAATGATGAGAAATTCAAACCTGAAGCATCAAAGTTTCACAATGTGTAAACAAAATTTGCATACTTTACAACCACTCATTATATAGTACATTGTTGTTTGGAATTGTTGGCTCATTACATTGACCGCATTGCTGTAGTCAACTGTTTTTACAGAATACCGCCCATTATTTGGTTCATGTAAATGGCAATGATATGGGTGTTTACTCTGTTCAGCAACACATGGTATCATTTGGAGTCCAGGATATTTGAGAATGTGTGAGTCTGTAAGTAAGACAATACTATTCACTATTACTGAAAAGGACATTTAATTTAAACACATAACACAAATACAGGTCAAACTTAGCAATGTCTGTGTATAATACCAATATACTGCAGGATGCAGCATGCCCCTATCATAAATGGTATAAAATATTGAATACCGTACATTGATGAACAGTCACTCACACAACTATATATCATGTGTTGGATGAGTTGCGTAGTGTTTAGGGATGGGCGAATCTACTCGCTAGGACTCGTTACTCGGCGAGTAGTAAGGGACTCGCAGGACTCGGTACTCTGCGAGTCTCCCAGTGATTACTCGCGAGTCCAATGCAAATCAATATCAATCCTAGTTTTGTCAGAAACGCTGACAAAACTAGGATTGCCATTGTTTGCATTAGACTCGCGAGTAATCACTGGCTACTGTGCCAGTGATAGCAGGGAGACTCGCAGATAACTGCTGTTTCTTTGCGAGCCGAGTCCAGCTGTCTTCTCTGTGCAGCTCCAGGGTCCTAGAGCCCGCCTGCTGCCTGATGTAGCAGTGCTGACATTGTTCTCAGTCTGCTCATTCCCTGTGTACAGACATGAATGTCTGTGCACAGAGATGATGTAGCAGTGCTGAGATTGTTCTCAGTCTGCTCATTCCCTGTGTACAGACATGAATGTCCGTGCACAGAGATGATGTAGCAGAGCTGAGATTGTTCTCAGTCTGCTCATTCCCTGTGTACAGACATGAATGTCTGTGCACAGAGATGATGTAGCAGAGCTGAGATTGTTCTCAGTCTGCTTATTCCCTGTGCATAGACATCTATATTTATGCACAGGGGATGTAGCAGAGAGGACATCGCGTTTTGGACTGCGTCGGACGGAAGAGGATTTTTTTAATTAAAGATGGAGTCCCTAATGGCTTTTTTTTTTATTTCTAATAAAAAATTTTCCTTGTGTTGTGTTTTTTTTAAAACAATTTAATAGAAATTCATGGTGGTCATGTCTAATATTGGCGTGACCGCCATAAATTTCGGGCTTAGGGCCAGCTGATAATACAAAGCTGGCCCTAACCTCTTTATTACTCAGCGTGCCAACGCTACCAGGGCCGCTGGAAGAGCGGGGTTCAGCGCCAGAGGATGGCGCTTCAATGAACGCGCCATCTTCTGGGGCGGCTGCGGGCTGCAATTTGCAGCGGGGGGTGCCCAGAAAGCTTGGGCATCCCTGCGCTGCGGATTCCAGCCCCCAGCTGCTTAGCTGTACCTGGCTAGACATAGAAATTGCGCGGAGCCCCACGCATTTTTTTTAAATTATTTCATGAATTTCAGAGTCAGAGTCTCAGAGTCAGAATCTCAGAATTTCATGAAATAATTAAAAAAAAATGCGTGGGGCTCCGCGCAATTTCTATGTCTAGCCAGGTACAGCTAAGTAGCTGGGGGCTGGAATCCGCAGCGCAGGGATGACCAAGCTTTCTGGGCACCCCCCGCTGCAAATTGCAGCCCGCAGCCGCCCCAGAAGATGGCGCGTTCATTGAAGCACCATCCTGTGGCGCTGAACCCCGCTCTTCCAGCGGCCCTGGTAGCGATGGCACGCTGGGTAATAAAGAGGTTAGGGCCAGCTTTGTATTATCAGCTGGCCCTAAGCCCGAAATTTATGGCGGTCACGCCGATATTAGACATGACCGCCATGAATTTCTATTAAATTGTTTTAAAAAAAACACAACACAAGGAAAATTTTTTATTAGAAATAAAAAAAAAAGCCATTAGGGACTCCATCTTTAATTAAAAAAATCCTCTTCCGTCCGACGCAGTCCAAAACGCGATGTCCTCTCTGCTACATCCCCTAGATGCATAAAATAAGAATGCTCATTGCACAGTGCCAGAATTAAACAATCTGCTCTGTACACAACTCAGTGCACAGACACGTGTACCTGAGGAAAATCTGCAGCAGACTGAGAACAATCTCAGCTCTGCTACATCAGGCAGCAGGCAGGCTCTAGGACCCTGGAGCTGGCAGCCTGTACAGAGGAGACAGGATCTTATCTGTGCGAGTCAGTGATTACTTACAAAGTAAACGAGCAATGCAAATAAATGACACAACTAGGATTGCTTCAGGCTGAAGCTTCCGAGACACATCTGCGATTTGTAAATCTCACACTACTCGCTATTACTCGCTTCCCCATTCATTAACATTGGACTCGCTAGACTCGCAACGAGTAGCGAGTCCTGGGCTCGGACTCGCTAGAGTCAAGCGATTCCGAGTAATTTAGGATTCGCCCATCACTAGTAGTGTTATGCACATAGATAAGGCTTAAAGGGAACCAACCAGCAGGATTTAGGGGTATTAAGTGAAGCCAGTACAGAGGCACCTGGATACTGAGTGCAATTATACCTTTATTTCAATGATAACAGTTTTCTCTGCAGTCATACATATAATCAAACACCAGGAAACAAGTGCAGCACATTTGCATAAGTACAGTACAGGGGGCTTTGGCTTGGGTTTCTTTGTATTACTCCCCTGTTTGCCCTGTTTGTGGGGGTACATGCCGGTACGGCATACTGGAAAATATGCAGAGGGGGCGAAGCTATATGGGGACTGCCGTCCACTGCATGCCGCCCACTGTCTGGTGCACAGGATTTCCGCCCGACAGCCCCTCCACGTCTTAATCACGGCTGCCGGCACCTGACAGCAGCCCCACCCCCCGCTCCTCAATCACGGCCGCCGCCGGTGCCTGACAGCACCCCTCTCCCCGCTCCTCGCCTCAGTGCTGGTAAAAGCACTGGCTCTACGTCATACCCTCCTCCCTCCCTCGCTCCCTCTCTCTCCCTCTCTCTCTCTCTCTCTCTCTCTCGCTCTCTCTCCTTGTCAGTATATACCAGCCCCAGAGCACCTGATATCATGCATGGTGATAGCACAATGTCAGGCTCCTATGTGGCTGCGCTCAGCACTCCCTCCCTCCCTCATCTGCGTGCCTGCCAGCTTCATCGGGTTCTCACTGCTTCTCTGGTCACTTGAGGGCAAGAGAAGTCCCCACCACTTCCCATCTGTGCATACCCTGTATACTCTCCCGGATGTTCCCGCTGTCTGTGACTGTGAGGAGACCAATAAGCAATGAAACAAAGAGTGAAAAATGTAAAGGTGTCTGAATGCTTTCCGTGCCCACTGTACATGTCTAGCATCCAGGAGGACGTGGTTGCTTAGGACTAATATGAAATAAGAAGCTGTGGACAAAGAAAGTACAATAGGGTCTTACCCAGTAAATATAGAGAAAAAGGACAAGAGCTAGTCACACACCTTGTATGGTTGTGCCACACAACAAATATAAAAGTGTGCAAGACAGCTGCTGCATGATCCAAACATATGATGGTAAACTGAAAATACAGGAACCAGATGAAACCTGTGGATAAACATCTGCACTGCGCCGTTATAAGACACAGGTATCAGTGCAGAACAATTACAAAAGGCACATGGTGAACACTGTTATGTGTGCTGTGTGATTGTATGTAGTCTGACATTGATCATGTGATTCCGCTTTGGTGGTAATTTTTGAAACTACCCTTCTTTTTACACCGCACAGCTACTTTTGTTTGGTAATTTGTGAATTTCCTGAGGAAGAAGTGGGGACATGCTTTGAAACGTGTCAAATAAATGACCATTTTTACTAATATTGCTTTTGGATCAAGTCATTTATAACAGATCTTTATCCACGGGTTTCATCAGGTTCCTGCATTTTAGGATAAATATGAACCCAAATCAAACAGCAGGTGATGAGGAAAATAAAATCCTTCAGAGCTGTCATATCTTGTGGTGGATCCATTATTAATATCACTCACTGGCTGTGTATTGCAGGCATATGGTAGCACAGTGTAGCTGCATTGTACTGCGCTGCCAAGATGGCACAGGCTTCCCAATGATGCTACTTTACTTTGCCTAGGGGCCCACCTCTTCCAGTGCCAGGATCCAATTCCTTAAAGGATATCATTGTTTGCCAATCTTTGTGCCTAGCTCTTCATTAACCCCTCCATGGGGTGGGCTGCAGAAGGTATCAGACTTACATTTCAAATCCGATTTGCCATGTCACAAGTAACAACTGAGCTTATGGTTGGGTGGAGTTATTATTGAAACCTGAAAAATTTGGATGAGAAATAAGTATAACAAATAAGTTTATTCAGCTCATCACCAATTCATCTGGAATGCTGAATTAGGCTAGTGGGCAGTAATGCACAGACAAGTTCAATATTAATTATACATATACCACCCTTGTGCACATGCCTAAAATCTGTATTCTAAACGTATGGAATAAAATGAAATAAAGTGATTGCACATTTTGATGATGCAATGTCTGTAGTATGGTTTTTCATAAGTGTGAGCAAACCTGTAAGACTATGTATGTCCATGGGCAAACAGTGATCTACATAAAACTCACCATTCCACATGCAGCCTAACAAATGAAGACTTTCTTGATGCACCTGAAGCAACCAAAAAGCTGCTTCTATATCAGATTTCGCCATTAGGGCACCCTCTCCTAACAGCCTCACCAGATCCAACACCTTAACAAATGTGATATAAGATACGATGGCCAATTCTGGCACGATCCCATCATTAACTGAATACCCCTCAGGATAAGATAAATAATGTATCAGCCTGAATTTCTTAGGCTCCCGTTTTGGTATCACTCCTAATGGTGAAATCCTTAGAATCGTAAATAGCAGGTCTGGGAAAGGACCTGCCATCCTGCCCAATTATACCTCCTTTTTAATTTCTTAAGAACAACATCCGGATGCTCTCTGACTGACTTTAAATTCCCTGGACAAAAATGGGTCAAATGGGATCCCAAAACCATTTAAAAAAACAAGTCTCAATAATTCTGCTGCCTCCGCATGTGCATATCTATTTAAATATCGGAGCATGGCCGCGACCCTCACTGGTGTCTTCCTTTTTCCAGCTCCTTCTCCTGTCCTACCCCTCCCCTCCTAAAACACCTGGACAAGCTGTGACTGCCCCCACATCCAGAGCACTCATGCTTGAAATTGCATGCGGCTCCAAACTTATAGTGCCTTTCTTTGAACTGCCAGCATAAACCTTTTCTCTGAACTGCCAAGGCCCGCCGCTTGCACCTGAACTCTTGGCTCCCAAACGAAAGCGCAGCACCAGAGCCACCATGAAGCGCATTCACAAGGAGATGTCATTGTGCTCCCACCTTATCCCTGCCCTCAAAGTCTTCCTCTGGCAAAACTGCCATCGTATCTGAGCCATGTTAAACCACCATACACCCTGTATGCTTCCGCCATAGAATCCATATACTCAAACAACACTGAGCAATGATCAGGATCCTCTCCTGTCATTCTAGCTAATATTGCGAGCACCTGCTGTCAATTAGTGAGGGTTCTAGGAATCAGTCTATACCTGCGCTTTTCCTCCTCATCCTTTGCTCTATTAGTACCACCATGCTTAAATCTGCCTTAGCAAAATTTGTCCAATGGGAGAAGGGAAAATATTTCCACATACTCCCTTTTCTATTTCCTTTACCTGCCTCTTCAAATGTGCCCACATAAAAGCAGCTTAGAATACATTTTTTGCAAAAAACGTATCAACTAAATACCCTGTATTTTACTTTTTCAGCAGCACTTGTTTTTACTGTGTTTACTTACAACAGAGTATTTTTACACGTTTGTTTGACTGTTTTTTGTGATTTTGTCTACATTGAGTTTTAGGAAGCGGGAGGAGAAGAAGGATGGTATGGCTGATAGACATCCGGGATTCTGGACAGCAGAGAGGTGATGTCTGGGCCAGAGAGGTAGATCTGAGCGTCTTCAGCGTACAGGTGTTACTGGAAGCCGTGGGAATTTATGAGTTGTTCCAGACCAAGAGCATAGATTGAAAAAAGGAGGGGCCCGAGGACAGAGCCTTAAGGGACCCCAACAGAGAGGGGATGGGGCGAGGAGGTCTTGTGGGAGTGGGAGACACTAAATGTGCGGTTGGAAAGGTAGGAGGAGATCAAGGAGAGGGCAAGGTTAGTGATACTGATGGAAGAGAGGACCTCATCTTAGCCTCTCATACAGCTAGATCAGAATTCCCACATATTGCACTGATGAGGGGAAGTTACCCCGAAACACAGCGTCTGCAGTTTGGGATTCTGATCTGGCACAAATCCTTGGTCATATTAAAAGGCGTGTTAAAGAGTCGATTATCACTTTGAGGATTGTTACCTAGAGGTGGCGCTACAGTATTATGCATGTAATTGCTATTCTTATTGCTGTTATTAATTGGACACTGCACAATGTATTTATACAAACCTGTTCACTTTCACTCTGTGCTTGATAAAAGCAGGTAGTGCCTCATTGGTCGCTGTGTGCTGGCGCCGACCAATGAGAATAGCGCCTCACTTACAGCGGTAAATTTGAAACTCAAAGTCCTCCATGTATCTCCATAGGAAGTGAGGCGTGAAGCTCATTGGTCGCTGTGTGCTGGCGCCGACCAATGAGAATAGCGCCTCACTTCCCATGATACATGGAGGACTTTGAGTTTCAAATTAAGCGCTGTAAGTGAGGCGCTATTCTCATTGGTTGGCGCCAGCACACAGCGACCAATGAGAATAGCGCCTCACTTCCCATTGAGATACATGGAGGACTTTGAGTTTCAAATTTACCGCTGTAAGTGAGGCGCGAAGCTCATTGGTCGCTGTGTGCTAGCGCCGACCAATGAGCATAGCGCCTCACTTACAGCGCTAAATGTGAAACTCAAAGTCCTCCATGTATCTCAATGGAAGGTGAGGCGCTTTTTTTTTTTTTTGTCTTTTCTTTTTGACCAAGGGGGGGGGGGGTGCTATTGGAAAAAAAAATTTCCTTTTTGGTGACCACTTTGCTGAAAAACGCATGTGTACTCATATGCGAGTGAGGCTTTGCGAGTCAGTGGCGCCTATTCTGCAAGGACTCGCAACGCCATTGCGAGTGCGCCATTGCGAGTGCGTCATTGCGAGTTACGCTTTGCGAGTTAGGCTTTGCGAGTCAGTCGCGTGCGCGTCGCGCGTCAGCGGACACGACGACGAAAACAGTGCCGTAACTTACGAAGGTGCGTTAGGGGAATTATATATTAGATATACAGTATATATATATATATATGTATATATATATATACATACGGTATATATATATATATACATATATATATATATACAGTTGTGGTCAAAAGTACTGACACCCCTGCAATTCTGTCAGATAATACTCAGTTTCTTCCTGAAAATGATTGCAATCACAAATTCTTTGGTATTATCTTCATTTAATTTGTCTTGAATGAAAAAACACAGAAGAGAATGAAGCAAAAAGCAAAACATTGATCATTTCACACAAAACTCCAAAAATGGGCCAGACAAAAGTATTGGCACCCTCAGCCTAATACTTGGTTGCACAACCTTTAGCCAAAATAACTGCGATCAACTGTTTCCGGTAACCATCAATGAGTTTCTTACAATGGTCTGCTGGAATTTTAGACCATTCTTCTTTGGCAAACTGCTCCAGGTCCCTGATATTTGAAGGGTGCCTTCTCCAAACTGCCATTTTTAGATCTCTCCACAGGTGTTCTATGGGATTCAGGTCTGGACTCATTGCTGGCCACCTTAGAAGTCTCCAGTGTTTTCTCTCAAACCATTTTCTAGTGCTTTTTGAAGTGTGTTTAGGGTCATTGTCCTGCTGGAAGACCCATGACCTCTGAGGGAGACCCAGCTTTCTCACACTGGGCCCTACATTATGCTGCAAAATTTGTTGGTAGTCTTCAGACTTCATAATGCCATGAACACGGTCAAGCAGTCCAGTGCCAGAGGCAGCAAAACAACCCCAAAACATCAGGGAACCTCCGCCATGTTTGACTGTAGGGACCGTGTTCTTTTCTTTGAATGCCTCTTTTTTTCTCCTGTAAACTCTATGTTGATGCCTTTGCCCAAAAAGAGAGAACATTCTTCCAAAACGTTTTAGGCTTTCTCAGGTAAGTTTTGGCAAACTCCAGCCTGGCTTTTTTATGTTTCGGGGTAAGAAGTGAGGTCTTCCTAAGTCTCCTACCATACAGTCCCTTTTCATTCAGACGCTGACGGATAGTACGGGTTGACACTGTTGTACCCTCGGACTGCAGGGCAGCTTGAACTTGTTTGGATATTAGTCGAGGTTCTTTACTCACTATCTGCACAATCTTGCGTTGAAATCTTTTGTCAATTTTTCTTTTCTGTCCACATCTAGGGAGGTTAGCCACAGTGCTATAGGATTTAAACTTCTTGATGACACTGCACACGGTAGACACAGGAACATTCAGGTCTTTGGAGATGGACTTGTAACCTTGAGATTGCTCATGCTTCCTCACAATTTGGTTTCTCAAGTCCTCAGACAGTTCTTTGGTCTTCTTTCTTTTCTCCATGCTCAATGTGGTACACACAAGGACACAGGACAGAGGTTGAGTCAACTTTAACCCATGTCAACTGGCTGCAAGTGTGATTTAGTTATTGCCAACACCTGTTAGGTGCCACAGGTAAGTTACAGGTGCTGTTAATTACACAAATTAGAGAAGCATCACATGATTTTTCTAACAGTGCCAATACTTTTGACCACCCCCTTTTTATGTTTGGTGTGGAATTATATCCAATTTAGCTTTAGGACAATTTTTTTTGTGTTTTTTCATTGAAGACAAATTAAATGGAGATAATAATACCAAAGAATTTGTGATTGCAATCATTTTCAGGAAGAAGCTGAGTATTATCTGACAGAATTGCAGGGGTGTCAATACTTTTGGCCAACACTGCATGTAGCCAGGATCATTATGGTTCACATACAGTATTGCATTGCCCTAAAAAACAAAACTTACCACGTTATGAGTTATGCATTGCATATTATCTAAAGATCTTATTATTTTACTATTTTGTCCCAGATTTCTTTTTCTTCGACCTGTTGTACAATGTTTATGTACATAAATCATCCCATTCATAGTATGTCTAATGCATAATTGTTTAAATGAATTTGACACATGATTTGAGCTGCGTGAAGGAAGTAAACATGGGTCATGAAGACAAATATTTATATCCTGTAACAATGGCACATTTGACACAATGCTGCTTTGTAAACATGATATTCATTATTTTATACATATCTCCACGTATCTCATCAACATAGCCCAATTATAAACCCAATTAATTACCATTGATACAACATAGCTGTCATCTTACTAACCTTTTTGTCATTCAGTTTTAATTAGCTTGATTAGGCTATGAGAATTTATCTAATGTTATATTGCATCTAGCCAGCTCATTGCACATGAGATCTGTCACCAGTAAGGCAGCGGATAATGATGTTTATATCAAGAATGGTTGAATCATGGGCGCTTATATCCTGCTTAAACACTGGCTGTCAATTTCCATCAGTACCAAATACAGAGGTTCAATTTGCTTATAGGCTCTTGTATCCCTTTACTATTGAAACTCCAGGGTCGGCAATTAATTGTACTTTACAAAATAGCCGGTTAAAAATCAAAAGACCAAACAGTGGCAGACATGAATTTTGTTCTAAATGACGTGTAATGCAGAATGGTTCCAAACCGAACGATGGATAAAGCTTACAAAACAGTCAACTGTAGAGCTATCACGTTGTATATACTGTATATATATTTATTTTACTCCTCATTTAGTTATTAGTAGAAGAACTGAATAATAGTTTAGACTTTGGGGGAAATCCATCAGGACTTGCAGTGATTAGCATAAATGAGTACACCTCCTTTGAAAAGTGAGGGTTCAATCAATATCTCAATGGAGACAATAACGTCAGAGTTTGATAGAACATATTTTGATGCATAGTGTTCAGTTTTACCCACATTAGTTGATGTAAAAATGAATACACCTCACATCAAAAACTACCATATCTAGTATTTTTTATGACCAGTATCATTTTTAAGGACAGCACCATGGTTCCCAGGAATGGAGTGGCAACATTTTTCAGCATCTATTTTCATCCTTTCTTCAAGAATGATCTCTTTTAGAGCCCGGACGCAAGATAGACATCAATACTCACCTTTTGTCTTCAGAATTCCCCATAGGTGTTCGATTAGGTTCGATTAGGTTCAGATCAGGAGAATACTAGGCCCCACTTTCAACCTGTTCGTTTTAAAGATATACAACAATGGCCTTAGGGCCCTTTCACATCAGCGTTTTTTTAAATTTGCGGCAGATGCGGTGAAAAAACCGCATCTGCCGCAACTGCCGCATAACGGTTCCACTTGCGGCACGGTTGCGGTTTTTTCCATAGGAAGTATAGGGGGACTTGCGGCAGATGCGGCAAGTGCGGTATTGCACTTGCGGCAGGTGCGGCAGAGAAAAAAACCGCAGTAAGCCGCGGTTTTTTTCTCTGCCGCACCTGCCGCAAGTGCAATACCGCACTTGCCGCATCTGCCGCAAGTCCCCCTATACTTCCTATGGAAAAAACCGCAACCGTGCCGCAAGTGGAACCGTTATGCGGCAGTTGCGGCAGATGCGGTTTTTTCACCGCATCTGCCGCAAATTTAAAAAAACGCTGATGTGAAAGGGCCCTTAGATGGGTGTTTTGGATCATTATCATATAAACAAAGAAAGACAGAGATTATAGCTGAAAAAGGTATAAATTTATTAAAGATGTAAACATTATCATGTTGCAAAAGTGCACGTCTACCAAGGGCACGGATTAATAGTATTATCTTATCTATCAATATAGAGTAGTTCATTTGTAAATTCATAGTATCATCAATAAAATGTAGGACCCCAACACCACAAACACTCATGCAGTCACACATAATGCTACTGTCACCACAATGCTTCACTGTAGTCACCATTTCACTTTGGACTTCTCACCTAGGTAATGCCGTACAGCTTCAAAACAATCAGTTTTAAAAGCATGGGCAACATACCGATACAGCACAGTGGTGAAATGATGTCATCACACATGGACTAAGTGTGCCTCAGCACGATGACATCACACATTCATTCTGTCTGCCAAATGTGGGGGGATTCTGTAGGCCATGATATGAGGAGGAATACTGGAAGCCGTATTTCACTGTGAGGGTAAATACTGAGGGCCATATTTCAGTGTGGCAGCATTACTGGGGTCCAATATACAGGTTGGGCCAAATATGTGAGGCCATTACACTGAGTAAGGGAAATACTGGTGGCAATAGTAGTGTGTGTAGAAAATACTATTATACATTGCAGGGAAAATACTAGAGGACATATTACTGTGTGGGGGAAATATTAAGGACCATTACACAGTGTGGGGAGATACTGGAGGCCATGATACAGTGTACAAGAAATACTGGGGGCCATATTACAATGTGGCAGAATTTCGGGGGGTAATTATACAGGTTGGAGCAAATACTGTGGCCATTATACAGTGTGGGGGAAAAACTGGTGGTGATTATAGTGTGTGGTAAATATTGAGGGCCATCAAACTTTGTAGGGAAAATACTGGGGGTAATATCAAATGTGAGGGAAATAATATGGGCTATTATACTGTGTAAGGAGATACTGGAGGCCATATAACAGTGTGGGGAGCTATTGGAGGCCATGATAGAATGTGGAGGAAAATAGTGAGGATATTACACCTTGTGGGGAAAATACTGAGGACCATATTAAAATGTGTAGGTGACATGACCACTCCAGGGTCGGGGAAGACTTGGGAATCGGGTAGGAACTAGATGTTCTTCTTCTCTCTCGGTTCTTTTCCCGGGGACAGACGGGGGCTGAGACCCGATCCCATGACCCTGGCAGTGTCATTAAAAATATACGGGGAATGATGACAGTGAAAGTGTGACTCACAATTCTGGTCACTCTTCTATGAACTTGCTCCAGTATGTTGAGTCTTTTTTAAAATGTAGTGCCAGAACTGGACACAGTATCCAGACGAGGTCTGACCAAAGAGGAGTAGAGGGGGATAATGACGTCACGTGATCTAGACTGTATGCTTTATTACATCCCAGAATTGTGTTTGCCTTCTTTGCTGCTGCATCACACTGTTGACTCATGTTCAGTCTGTGATCTATTAGTATACCCGTCTTTTTCACACGTGCTGTTGCTTCTCTCTTTTCCTCCCATTGTAAAATATCCTCTTTTCATTTTTCATTCCCACATGTAGAAATTTGCATTTTCCCTGTTATAAACCATTCTGTTAGTTGCTCCCCACTGTTCCAGTTTCTTTAGATGTTTCTGAATCCCCTCTCTTCTGAAGAATTAGCTATCCCTCCTAGCTTTGTGTTATCAGCAAATTTAATCAGTTTATCCTCATCTCCTTCATCCAAATCACTGATAAAGATGTTGAACAAGACAGTGTCCAGGATAAATCCCTGTGATACCCCAGTTGAGACATTTTTACACCTAGATGTGCAGCCATTTATGACCACTGTTTGGGACCGATCTCTAAGTCAGTTATGAGTCCACGTAAAAGTTGCCTTGTCCATTCCATACTCGGTCATTTTTTCAATAAGGATGCCATAAGATACTTTGTCTAATGCATTGCTGAAGTCAAGATTTACAATATCTACTGTGTTTCCTAATAAATTAGACACATCTTACAACTGCTATGAGCTTCTGGTCATGTATACACTTCTTTTGTCAATTTAGGAGGAGTTGCCTGCGACTTTGTCAAAATGCCAAAAGTTGCAATATTTTTAAGTAGTTTCAAGTTACACCAAAAACGTGTATTAAATCAGTAACGTCTTTGAGGACCGTGAAGTCTGCGAGACAGGGGTGAGAGGAAAAAAAGAAGGGGGGCGCAGATCTAAGTGCAGAATTATGATTATATTAGACAGAAATAGGAATTCTCCTCACCTTTTTGGTGTCTTGTTGTTCAGCATGTAACCCTGTATTAGGGTAGTGGAGTAATTGTCTGGATCCTCTGGCCTGCAGCTCAAAACAGGTGAAATGAACCACCTTGCAGGAGATTCATCAAGGAGTGTAGAGAAGGATTTCCAGTTTGTCAAGGAGCGCTTCCAGATGGTTCATTAATTACTCCGATTATTTCAAGGAAATTCCGATTTATTATATATACAAACACAACGCGTTTCGGCTATACATAAAATTAGCCAGGATTTTACCTGATGAAGGCTAATTTTATGTATAGCCGAAACACGTTGTGTTTGTATATATAATAAATCGGAATTTCCTTGAAATAATCGGAGTAATTAATGAACCATCTGGAAGCGCTCCTTGACAAACTGGAAATCCTTCTCTACACCAAAAACGTGTATGAAATTTCTAGGTGCTTTATGCAGGAATTCTGGTGGAAACATCTTGATCACTTAGTCCCTATGTGTTTGTTCATTAAAAGCTGTTAAAATTCTACATTATTATTGTAAACCAGTACTTTGAAAACCTTGTATCATGGTGAAGTTCTTGAAATAAATTCTCATTCTAAGAGTATTTTTGTGATAAAGTTAAAAAAACAAATATTTCAATTTGATTAAAAAAAGCATGGTTATTCAGTAACAGATTAAAGGGCACATATATATTGGGTACCCATGTAAAAAAGTCAGATACTATCTGCTCTTATCACATATTAGAGAGCGCTCAGGAATTTAGCTACTTTTCTATCACTATGACTATTCATGACCTTAGAGCAGTGTTTCCCAACTCCAGCCCTGAGGAGCCACCAACAGTGCAGGTTTTCAGGATTTCCTTAGTATTGGAAAGGTACTGGAATCATCACATGTGCAGGAAATTAAATTATCATCTGTGCAATACTAAGAAAATACTGAAAACCTGCAGTGTTGGTGGCTCCTCAGGACTGAAGTTTGGGAACACTGCCTTAGGTTAAGGTTCCAATTGCAAGAGACTCGTGCAGTGTGAGCAGCCTTTTACTGTCTTACCTCTCCCCCATAGAACCTCCAGTATTAAAACAGATAGACAGGGTGGACAGCAGTGTGAGCAGCCTCTTCTTACTTCAGCACCCCTGTATATCCAGTATTACATCAGTATATTGACTGACAGCATACTTTCCTACACACAAAGGAAGGAGGAGATACTTCCTACCGCCATTTGAGTGTTTGCACACTTCTGAACAGGTTCTATGGACCTAAGAGTTTAGTAAAACCAAACTGATCAATGCAACTATACATGTGATGCTAAACAAGGACGCCATATTATATATATGCAGCTACTTTTTAAAGTCTTCTATTCTATTTTGTCCTAAGTATTTTAACTTTCCTTCATTTTATTCACTATACTGTAAAATCTGAAAGTGTACCTCAATAACAACATACAGTAATACAATGTGAATGCTAAATAGTACCAATACAATACATACAGCACTTTTTGGACCCTCTGTGAACTGTGTATGTTTTTCTTAATCAAAAGAAAGAACTAAGCCCCACTTCTGGTGATAAAATTTTATCTTTGCATATACCGTATATACTCGTGTATAAGCCGACCCGTGTATAAGCCGACCCCCCTACTTTTGCCCCCAAAACCTGGGAAAATCTATTGACTCGCGTATAAGCCGAGGGTGGACCCCAGCACAGATATACAGCCCCCAGCAGTGGTATACAGGCCCAGCAGTATGATATACAGCAGCCCCCAGTGGTATATACAGCAGCTCCCAGTGGTATATACAGCAGCTCCCAGTGGTATATACAGTAGCCACAGTGGTATATACAGCATCCCCAGTGGTATTGCAGCCCCTATATACAGCAGCCCCAGTGGTATTGCAGCCCCAGTGGTGTATACAGCAGCCCCTATATACAGCAGCCCCAGTGGTATTGCAGCCCCAGTGGTATTGCAGCCCCTGTATACAGCAGCCCCAGTGGTATTGCAGCCCCTATATACAGCAGCCCCAGTGGTATTGCAGCCCCACTGGTGTATACAGCAGCCCCTATATACAGCAGCCCCAGTAGTATTGCAGCCCCAGTGGTATTGCAGCCCCTATATACAGCAGCCCCAGTGGTATTGCAGCCCCTATATACAGCAGCGCCAGTGGTATTGCAGCCCCACTGGTGTATACAGCAGCCCCTATATACAGCAGCCCCAGTAGTATTGCAGCCCCAGTGGTATTGCAGCCCCAGTGGTATTGCAGCCCCTATATACAGCAGCCCCAGTGGTATTGCAGCCCCTATATACAGCAGCCCCAGTGGTATTGCAGCCCCACTGGTGTATACAGCAGCCCCTATATACAGCAGCCCCAGTGGTAGTATACAGGCAGCCCCAGTAATGCAGGCCCCCCCCCCCCTCATGCTCCGGTCACCTGTAAAGCAAATTATACTTATCATTGTCCCGCTGCCGTCCGTGCCCGCGCTGCCGACATCGCGATCCTCCATCTTCATGCGACCTCTTCCGACTTCCTGTATTCGGCGCCGGTAATGACGTCATTGGCAGCGACGAACACAGGAAACAGGAAGAGGTCGCATGAAGATGGAGGATCGCGATGTCGGCAGCGGCGGGCCGCGGACGGCAGCGGGACAATGATAAGTATAATTTGCTTTACAGGTGACCGGAGCATGAGGGGGGGGGCCCTGCATTACTGGGGATGCGGGGGCTGCTGTATACCGCTGTATACAGCAGCCCCCGCACTGACTCGCGTATAAGCCGAGGGGGGTACTTTTCAGCCCAATTTTTGGGCTGAAAAACTCGGCTTATACGCGAGTATATACGGTAAGCTATGAAACATGGCATCAATAACCTACAATCAGTTTAGCATCAAAGAAGTCCTTCATAAAATTATCAGCTTTCTTCCAACCATATAAAATATACATATTGTATAGACTAGCCCATTGCTTCACTACCTCTAAGACTGGCCTCACCATTGAGGTGCCCACATAAATACAGGTGCATCTCAATTAATTAGAAAATAATCAAAAAGTTCATTATTTTCAGTAATTCAATACATAAAGTGAAACGCATATATTATATAGAGTCATTACAAACAGAGTGATCTACTACAAGTGTTAATTTCTGTAAATGTTGATGATTATGCCTTACAGCCAATGAAAACCCAAAGGTCATTATCTCAGAAAATGAAAGTAAAATATTACCTAAGTAGGTATCAGAGGCTTCACCTTGTGTGGTTGTGAGAGTCACAACCACTATAAAAGCATATCACGGCTGCTGCAGTCCCCAGCGTTGTCCATATAGAGTAGAGAGAATGAGGTGTTAAAAACCGCACTGCCATATTCCACGAGACATCAAAGGGTGAATATAATATAGATTTATTAGTCAACACGTTTCAGGACTTCCTGGCCTTTTCCTCAGAATAAATCAATGTAATATTGCCATGTTTCAGGGCATTTCAGGGAGTCCTGAAACTTGTTGAATCAATATCATATTTACCCTTTGATGTCTCATAAAATGCAGCAGTGCAGTTTTTAACCCTTCATCCTCCTTACTTTCAGTCTCTGAGATAATGACCTCTGGGTTTTGATTCACTGTAAGCCATAATCATCAACATTAACATATATAAACAATTGAAATAGATCACTCTGTAATGACTCTAAATAATATATGCATTTCACTGTATTGAATTACTGAAAACAATTAACTTTTTGATGATATTCTAAGTCAGGGGTCTCCAACTCCAGGCCTCGAGGGCTGCAAACATGTCATGTTTTTCTAAGCCTGGCTTCACACCATGATTTTCTGAATCCGGGGCTGTCCCGTGTGAACAGCCCTGGATCCAATTTTGCCCCTATTGTATCCCTACGGGGCTGGATAGGGCCGAATAGCAGTGATTTGCCATCCGGTTTTGTGCTGTCCGGGAGGTTCCAGCACATTTAGTTTTTTTGCCCCAGACACAAAATCGGAGCTTGCAGCATTTTTTGTGTCTGGGGCAAAAATCAGACAAAATTGGATCCCCCTGGTTCCGGTGCAATCTAACGCCCCTTAACATGGGAGTCTACGGGCGGCAGATTGCACCGGATCTGACAGAAAATAGTTCCGCTTCCAGGATGCCGGGTGCTGAACGAGCGGCGGCTCTGACATTCAAGCCACACTCATTCATCACCTGGACAGTGCAGCTAAAAGAGCCACTGGCTGAAATTTCAGCACCTGGAGAGCTCCCCTCCAGACGCTATGCAGAAATTTCAACTCTTGGACAGCAGCAGCTGCGCGCAGGGAGGATTCCGGCAAAAAACAGGATCTGAGGGCATATTTGCCCTCCGGTTCTGTTTTGTCTGGGGATGTCAGGTTCTGTCCGGTGCTTCCTGCAAAACACCGGACAGAACTTGACAGCAGAAAATCATGGTGTGAAGCCGGCCTTAGTATTGAAATCATCACCAGTGCAGGTGATTCAATTATCACCTGTGCAATACTAAGGAAATCCTGAAAACCTGACCTATTTTCGGCCCTCGGGGCCTGGAGTTGGTGATCCCTGTTCTAGTCTTTGAGCTGCGCCTGTATATGCTCTGAGTCTTTTCTATAAATTGCCTATTTTCTACATATATTTAATATTATATTATTCGGGAGACAAAAAAAGAGGATTATTGGTATGGATTTCCACTCTACATGGTGAGCCCCTAACGTCATTTTGGTCTGCTTGGCGAGACGTCCTGGCTTAGCTGACGCATTTTGAGCTGAAGTCACAGCATATTCAGAATTCTTGGTCATAAATTATTGGCATTACACATCAATATAACTATTGTATAGCATAAACTGATCATAAACACCCAATAACTATCAGGCAAATGATTGTAAAGTAGAATCTTTAATATTGTATATTATGATATCTAAATTTTGCCGTCTGTATGAAGCTTTCAACATTCACCCATTGTGACCGCAGTGCTACCAGCAACACGAGGATAGTTTTTAGAACTAAAGTGATACATTTGTATTGATTCCCAAGAGAACTCGGTGATCACATAGAGACAAAGACATTGGAAACAAGAAAGAAACTTTTGCGATGTTTCCACGTTGTTCCATTATCTGAGGTTAACCTCGGTTCAACTGTGATCCCTTTAATCATGCAATTAATTTAGGCCTGGCAACAACATTTAAAGCCAGGGCTGGGAACAAAACCACAAGATGATCTATTCAATTAGATAGGAACAGTGTGCAAAAGCAGCAAAGCATCGTTTGAGTTTTTCTCGATAATTTGTTTATCCCAGCACGCAAGCGAGTGTTCTGTCAGTTTTACATAAGTAATTTCCTCTGAGATGCAATGTACAAAACCACAAGTCTTAATTAAAATATTGTGGTTGGTAAAATAGAGGCTTTTTTTTAATACTGATTACTATGCAGAGCGCTGCAGCAGAAGCTCGGTAATGATTCAAATACAATACGTTTCTTCCTCGGAGGACATTTTACAGGAGAAATAAGCACACCGGAATATTTATCAGGCCTTACACAGCAATTTTGTTTATGCTTTTTTACATCAGAATGCAGAATTTATGAATTTTATTTCAAAGTTTTAAATCTCATTAATACACCTTTGTTATTAAAAAAAAATAAAATTATCTCAGTAGACCGGCAATGCCCTAGTATTTATGAAAAAAGGACGCACATATATTATTAATATTTAATACCTGGTATTTATATAGCATTAATGCATTAATTAATCATACAATGCATATTCACAGGGCTTAACTCCTGTCTCTGTCCCCTGGAGGATCATCATCTAGATTAACCTGGATCCAGACCTACATTGTTTTACCTGTTTTCAATTGGTGTTTTTGTGTTCTTAGAATATATCTAATAAAGTTGTCATTTTTTTAATATTATTTCGGTGTGTTCATTTGTATATGCAGGGCTTTTCTCCCTTGATTCATGCTCTTGACCTTGCATTTTGTGGCACCACCCTCTTTTGACTTTTTGCCTCCTCCTATATAAATATTCTTTACTATTTACTTGAAATTCTTAATGGCCCTTATTGGGTGGCATTAAGGTTTTTCAACTTCCTCACTGAAGTGACAATTTGCATAATAGTCGAGTGTAACTTTGGCCCCACATTAAGAATTTCGGGTTCAATACCAGTGATTCACCCACAAGGGCCATGGAGTACTTGTAAACGGGCTGCAGTTCTGCAGTGAAGTCACGGGGGTCGAGAGCCGTTCTGTGGCCCAGGGTGGTCAATAAAAGGGGGGTTAGTTTTTAAGGATTAAACGTGATACCACCCATGGGGTGCGGCTATGGGAGCTGCCGCTGCAGTCGGGACCTCTGGGGATAATGGGGGTAGCAGCAAGGATGTTGAGCCCTCCATGGGTAGATATGGTCCCCAGGGCAACCGTGAAGATTGGGAATATGCACCCTCATTGGGGGTGCGGAGCTCACAGCCACGGGCAGCCTTCTGCTGCCGGATCGCAGAATCAGTCTATCTCCCCTTAGGCGCAAGACTTACAGTGTCAGACAGTATGGAGCTTTTACCAGGTTTACTCTCTTTTCTCGGCAGATGAAACAGTTTACAACAGTTCAACAGCGGCTCCGGTTTGGTCTAAGCAGCTGGGATGGTTCGTCTGCATCAACCCCTTTCATGTCTCTTTCAGGCTTTTTTGGTCTGTTCCGCATACTATCTATGATCCAGCAGTCACAGGCTTTCAGTGATGACTTTCCGGGTCCCCTAACCCTAATACGACAGCCTTCTCTTCAATGCACCTGTGGTTGGGTCTCGGGACATAAAGACCTCGCACCCCGCCGGGATTTTTCGTTGGTGCATACAGCGTCCTGGCCACTTCAGCAGAGCCGACACTCTGGTTCCATTCCAGTCCCTCGATGTCTCGACAGATTTGGGCACACCTGGACTCCCTCTGTCTCTGGTTAGTGTCTGCATCCCGGGACCTGGATAAGCCCAATGGAGGCACAGGCCACCGTGTCCATGTACTCTAAGTCCTGTACGGTGGTATTCTCGCCTCTCCTTCTGCTGACTACTTACAGGGGTCTCTTGGCTGACTTTCTCTCCTCCTCTCTTACTCCTACTACTCTCTGGACTTGGTGTTGTGTCCTTTTTGTTCTGTTTTACCTCCCCTAACTGGGTTCTTCTCTAACTTTCCACCCTCCACCTGGCTCCTCCCACTATACAGTTGCTGGATATAGAGTACCTAGACAGGATCGGGAGTGTGTTGGGTGTGTGTGTGGGGAGACCAATTTACCAATCCGAGCTGCATCATCTAGTGTTGACCGGTCCACAGGGTCTCCACACCAGCTAGCAATATAAAATTGCCATTAACCCCTTATTACCCAGTTTGCCACAGCTACATGCCAACTGAAAGAGGCAGGTGAAGTGCCAAGAATTGGAGCTTCTAATGAATGTGCCAGTTTCTGATGTGACTGCGGAATGCTATTTTGTAGCATGGGGAACCCAATAATTATTAGCCATTACCCCGCTGTGAACACCAACCTCAGCTGCCTACTAAAACCTTGGTTGGCATTGAAAAATAGGGTGGAGACCAACACTATTTTTCCATTATTTATTTATTTTATGTCAGGTTCCACAGCAGGCATCACACAGCAGGGAATCTCACTTAGGCCCTGCCATGTTGTTTGTTGATTTTTTGCAGCAGATTTTGAGACGCTGCATGTCTATCCTGAACCCAGAAAAGTCTATGAGAGTTCTGAAGTGCTGCGCAAATGTGTGTTTTTTTTTTATTACAGATTTCGGGTTAGAAAAAAGAAACCTGAACCACATGTGCAAGGAAACAACAAAGCTACGTTGACTCTGCACTTCTGACTTGTCCCATACTCTGCTGGGGTCAGAATAGACATGAGGATTTAATGCAGATTCTCAATCTGCATAAAAAAACACTGTGGCTACAGAGCCTAAGAGAGTATACAGAGAGTCACAGTTGTGCTGAAAGGGCTCAAGGATTCCTCTTGCCCCTGGCTACTTCCACAGAGGCTTCTAGGGCAGGGGTGACCAACTACAGTCCACAAGGTGTGAAAACAGTGCAAGTTTTCTTGATTTCCTTAGCATTGTGCAGGTGATAATTTCAGTACCTACCTACTTTTGCAATGCTAGGGAAATCCTGAAAACATGCACTGTTTGCAGCTCTTGACAACTACATTGGGCCAGACCTGTTCTTCTGGAGTGGGTGTAGTGTCTTGCAGCTCCATACCCCACACCTTCAGACCAGAGGCCTGCAGCTTGTTCTCCAGTGTCTGTAGGGCAGTAACAAATCACCTGTTTGCAGAAACAGTCCAGCATGCAAAGAGTGAACAGACTAAAAGTCTCAAACCAAAAAACTTAACAATATACATTGTTATATATATATATATATACAAATAACTGACAAAAACACATGCCTTGGTCAAAGACAACAAAAAGTGGAAATAAACAAGTCTAAAAAGTCATTTTTTTGGCCAAAATGCCATGTAAGGGATGGATCACTATCTCACTGTCTCACAGACCCACCAGAATGCCTTTAGGAAGGACCACTGTGCATGTTTATCTGCATTTTTATCCATGCCCTGGATGGTTGGTGCAGTTTCTGATGGTAGTTTGCTGCCGGATGATCTTGGGGGGTTACAGGGGCTACTTCTCTAGCTACATTCTCTTCAACTACCTGCCCCCCAGAACACTCCATCATTGCCACAGCTGGAGAGGATGATGGAGGAATTAGGGGACAACTACTCCCTCTAGGACAGACAGGACCAGGGCCATCTTTGGGAACATTTTCATGCACTGTAGGTTTGGGAGCATTTGGCTAGCCAACCAGGAGACACTTTGGCTGCACCTGACACCAAACTGTCCTCCTGCCGCTTCGCAAAGTGGGTGGTGGTGCCAGCCCGGCATATGGCAACCACAAACTACCCCTTTATGCCCCGTACCTTCATGTGACTTTCATCCCCAACAAAGATGGTACGTAGTTTTTGGGTAAGATCATCACACTGGAGGGCATCACGGATGACGTAGCACCGATGTTTAATGCCATATTCCACTAAGAACCCATACCCCTTATCCTGTTTGAATTTCACCACCTTGCCTTTCGTGCATTGGTCTAGGAAGTCATTAGCCTCAATCCCATGCAGCCAGTCCTGGGCAATGGCATCTACATGCTGAATTTCTTCAACGAGGAAGGGGTGGGTGATGCCTTCTTGGATAAGTGCTAGGAGGTGGTAAGGGGCCCACGTGGCATTGCACCAGTTGAATACCTCCGGTGGTGGTGAGGGATATATACACCTGGGAAACATTTTCTTCTATGTGCTCTTCGTCCTGGGGCTACCCATAGAGATCCTAGTCCTGCTCCTGGTGGTCTTGGGGAGTGGGATCCAGTACCTGTGGCTTCGACACCAGCTGCAGCTGGAATGTAGACAGGCATACTGCCAGATCCTCTGCAGTGTGCTGTTCCCGGAACCTAGATGCCATTGGGTAAAAGTCACCTGACTGCTGGGACTCGCTCTTCAGGTTCACGGCTAGCACTGGAACCCAAGACTGGATATGCACCTAATTACAGATGATGCCCAAATTGGGAAGTGCAGTGGAGCTCAAGGTGACATAAGTCTCACTCTCCATTTCTTCTCCATGTTGTCACTCTGGGTCTTGTTTGACCTACCTACCTTCTGCCCCTGGGGTGGTAGGTAGTTTATATCATCCTCTGAGTCAAGTCAGCCATTCCTTGCAGGAGATCCATGAAGAAAACAAATTACTGCAGTGCGAAATCCAGACAGCCTACCTGCGTGCCACTGAGAGTGCAGACAGATGTAAGATGGTGAGACACCTTGTTAATGTTCTGCTGTTTTGAGTGCATTTGTTTGCTTTCCCTAAGGGACCTGCCTCTTGGATTAAGTGCCACAATTCAGACCCAAGCAATCAGTACTGGATTTGAACATTTGCACACTACTGTTGGATAATGCCTAGTGCTGATTAACACCTGTATATCAGGCCACAATGTATATAAACTGGATTGTGGATAATTAGTTGCAATCATTATTGAAGCATGACAAAATAGTATGAAAGACAATGATGAAAATAGATAAGTTTATCCAGGGCACCAGTCAAAACCAATTCATCTGGAATGCTGAATTATACTACTGGCCACTGCAGGGATGCCAGGGCAAGTGGAATATGCGTTATATATGAAATGTGAACCCC
The DNA here is from genome assembly GCA_033576535.1 of Allobates femoralis. Classification (NCBI taxonomy): domain Eukaryota; kingdom Metazoa; phylum Chordata; class Amphibia; order Anura; family Aromobatidae; genus Allobates; species Allobates femoralis. The sequence goes on along the minus strand of JARQOC010000008.1, from coordinate 139,891,408 downwards.
AATGCTGCAAATGTATTTAAAGCGCTATGGAATTAATAGTGCTATGTAAATGAATACATAATATCATTAGTAGTATTATGAGTATTATGACATTAAATAGTGATTAGAGATGAGTGAGCACTAAATGCTCGGGTGCTCGAAGCTCTGGCCGAGCATCCCAAGATACTGGTGTTCTTGGCCCAAGCACCGAGCCCAATGTTATCCTATGGGAGACCCGAGTATTTTTTGGACATGACCCCCAGCAGCATGTAAAAACCCTAAAAATGTCACAAAAGTATCAGAACAGTGCTGAAATGACATGGGAACAGCATGGGGAAGACCCTGGAAGCATTTCAGACCCCAAGGTCACTGATGTCAACAATGTTGTCAGAGTATTACGCCACTTTTACAGACTGTCAAGAAAACGTTACAAAATGAAACCATAATTAAAATAAAATATAGGGAATAGAATAGAATAGATATAGGCATGAAAAGAACTTTAGGTTTTCCATTGCAGATGCAAGGATTAAAAGGCTCTAATCCCTGCCTACATGCCTTTTTTGCAAAACAAATACACTATCCCTTCTCCAGCAGCTCTCCATAGATTACTTGCAGCTAAGAGCAATATTATTCAAGAATATGCTTTTACGTTACAACAGCAAGGACTGTAAGGTAATAACCACTCTAATACACTATCCGTTCTCTATGGCAAGCTGTAGACTAAGTGCAACCGAGAGCGGTATTATTAGAGGATTAAAATAGTATTTTTACGTTGCAACAGCAATGACTTTAAGGCAATACTCATTTCAATACACTATCCCCTGTGCAGCTGTTCTTCCAACACTGTTTCTGGGGTTTACTCTTCCAAGCATGGCATCACCAGGCTTTATATAGACTCAATGAGGCAATGTGGCAGCCAATCACAGTAATGCTAGTAGACAACATGACAACGGCATTACTTTGATTGGCAATCCTCGCATGATTAGTGGCTAAAAAAACAGCAGTACTGGAGTTGTCTTTGTGATGCAGGTTTATGATGTTTCATTTACGTTTGCTGCAATCATTACAATGGCCATTGTAAGGTTTACTGAAGCTGTAGACAATCGTGAGTACCTGATATTATTTTTTCCAATCTCTTGAGACCAAGTGCAGGCTCTTATAGAAATATAACATCTCAGAAGACTGGATTCAAGTGGACTGAAGAAATACATACAAGGTAAGTAAATCTGTTGTAATCCATTCAATGTGACACTGGATAGCCAAGCTTAAACTATCACCACTCAAAGGAAAATATTTTAACTGATCGGATTCCAAGAGCTTTCTTTTAGTTAGATTATATTCTCAGTCTGGTATTAGTTGCTAAGATACAGCAAATGAAGGAAAATGAAAGAAAATAGATGTTTCAGAATGGTACATACCTAACCATGTCCCCTGCTTCTTTTCTTATCAAAATGATTGCTAGCTTCAAGAGTTTCTGTTTATTTACCTACTAGATACAAAGCTAGATGAAAAAGTGTAATTTCATTTATGAGCAAAATCAGATTTTAGACAGTTCTCTTCTTTCCTCATATTGTGAATTATGGTGTCCGACTCAAAGAAGATGAATATATATTATCTGAAAGAACATATTTGAACTGTGCCCTTGAGGAAGAACGATCAATCTTACATTTGCAATTAAACGTTTCAGGTTTGCTTGTTTTTTCCCCTTATTTTTCATTTATTTTTTATTTCACACTGTATATCTCCTATTTATGATTCATTGAAAACAGAATAAAGATACAAAATTATAAATCTGAAAAGGAATGTGGTGCAAAAGTAAAAAATCAAGAGGTATATAGGACACAAATGACAGATAATTGTTCATTTGCCAACTGTAATAAATCCCTTTATGACCTCATACCTTACGATACATCAAAGGTCTTTCCCTGCTTTGATGCTGGTTCGCATGTCAAACTCATATCTTTCCATGCACATGATGGCTGATTTGATCAGCTATCATGTGCCTCTAAGGGTACCTTTACACGTCGCAACATTGCATGCAATTTCACTTGCAACTTACTGTTTGCAGTGAAATCATGGACACATTGTTCCATTTGTACACAGCCACAAAATAGAACAATGTGTTCATGATTTCACTGCAACCAGTAGGTTGCAAGTAAAATTGCATGCAATGTTGTGACGTGTAAAGGTACCCTAACAGCCACAGATGGATAAGAAAATTATTCTGCAGCTGTTAACCAGTTAAATCAAGCTGTCAATCTCTGACAACTGAATTAACACGTGCCAGTATGGGGACATCATTTTCCGTTGCCATCAATGCTCCTGTGATGTGATCGTAGGGTGCTGATGGGTTTTCAAAACAGCCAGGGGTCAGCTGACAACCTCTGTGTCTGTCATTAAGATCCTCCTGTGAACGCTGGCTGCGAGCCGGCATTCATAGGAGATTATGACTTCTGATGTACAGAGCTGTATTGATGCACTGCTCTATATAATAAAGCGACTTGAAGTTTGCAGCTTCATGTCACCTAAATACAAGAAAAATTGGAAATAAAAGTATTTAAATATAGGAAAAAGAATTTAAGAATACAAAGCTCCCCTTTGCTCTATTAAAAATAAAACAATAAAAAATGTTTTAAAATACACATATTTAGTATAGCTGCATTCTACAAAAGTCAGATCTATGAAAATATAAAATACATGAATACAATCAGTAAACCAGCATAACAAGAAAAAATGATAATGCCAGAGCCTTTTATAATTTGTCAGTGCAACAACTGTAATAAAACGCAATAAGAGACAATCAAAACGAGGGGGCCATGGCGGTGTGAGGACACTTCCTTCAAGAGCTCCTCAGCACCCAGTCTCCAATAACGGGCACAGAGCAACTCCTTCCGGTTGAAAATGCCTCATTGGAGAAGAGTATCCTACTGTCATCCTCCAGGACCGATGAAGAAACAAGGAGTGGCGTTGGAGCAGCTTTTTCATGGCAGGAAGCAGGAGACAGGCACCCCGGCTTCTCCAGTAATGGTGCTGATGGCAGCTCCTGCCGAGCATGGCATGGAAGGCAAGAAGGTGAGGGGAAGTAATGGCAGAGGAGAGAGCAGATTTGGACCTTGTGCCTCTCCTAATTCTTCTACACTGGCAGCCACATACACCCCTCAGCTCCAGGGGATACAAGGGGAACCAGCCAGCAGCACAGGACATGAGATGGGGGAAGGACAGAACCCTGCAACTATACCAGACATGCAGAGGGATCATCCACAGGGGACCTTTTCCTCCTGCAGCCCACAATACAGATAAGGGGCCTAAAGGGGCTGTCACACATAATATGGAGGGGAATGCCACTATCAGCACCATGACAATAAACTATGATACTACATCCCCTACTACAGGCAGCTCACAGAACCTGTTTAATCTCAATAGGGCACTACCTACTAATCAGGATTTGGACTGCATGGTGGCTAGATTTGAAGATTCCCAGAGAGG
>JARQOC010000008.1:137993718-138087843 GCA_033576535.1 Allobates femoralis | reverse complement strand
TCACACGCTCACCGAATCACCACAGCACTGTGAGCAATGCGAGGATCACAGTCTGCAGTCACATATTATCTGTATATAACATCTGATGTCTGTACATAGTATATTACACCTAGTACACAGGAGTCTACATGACTGGTTTATGATATACTGTAACTACAGACATGTGATGGTATCTGTTACCCGAACACTACCAATTTCTCCACCGGTGAGTTTTACCTGTTGTTAGTGCTGGAGAGCTCTGATTTCCTTCTGAAGCACTCTCCTCTGCCGGGGATTGGCAGTATCTGCGATCTGTTGGAGTAAGAACAACACTTCACCCAAGCAATTACCAATCACATTTGTACCAAGAATTATGTACAGATCCTTTACACTAGGGTGTGTTTCAACCACTATGAGTCCTTGGTCTTGTAATTCCACCCTCCCCACCTTTATTGGTACCTTTCTAACCCTCACTAATTTAAGCGGCAAACCATTAGAAGCATTTATTACAAGGTTGGGGTCTGGTGGTTCCAGTTCTGCATCAGACCAAAATCTTTTGTAAAGGATATGCGATATGGTGATCACCTGCGAACCCGTGTCCAGCAAGGGAGGTGTACAGTTGTGGCCAAAAGTATTGACACCCCTGCAATTCTGTCAGATAATACTCAGTTTCTTCCTGAAAATAATTGCAATCACAAATTCTTTGGTATTATTATCTTCATTTAATTTGTCTTCAATGAAAAAACACAAAAGAGAATGAAGCAAAAAGCAAAACATTGATCATTTTACACAAAACTCCAAAAATGGGCCGGACAAAAGTGTTGGCACCCTCAGCCTAATACTTGGTTGCACAACCTTTAGCCAAAATAACTGCGATCAACCGCTTCCGGTAACCATCAATGAGTTTCTTACAATGCTCTGCTGGAATTTTAGACCATTCTTCTTTGGCAAACTGCTCCAGGTCCCTGATATTTGAAGGGTGCCTTCTCCAAACTGCCATTTTTAGATCTCTCCACAGGTGTTCTATGGGATTCAAGTCTGGACTGATTGCTGGACACCTTAGAAGTCTCCAGTGCTTTCTCTCAAACCATTTTCTAGTGCTTTTTGAAGTGTATTTTGGGTCATTGTCCTGCTGGAAGACCCATGACCTCTGAGGGAGACCCAGCTTTCTCACACTGGGCCCTACATTATACTGCAACATTTGTTGGTAGTCTTCAGACTTCATAATGCAATGCACACGGTCAAGCAGTCCAGTGCCAGAGGCAGCAAAGCAACCCCAAAACATCAGGGAACCTCCGCCATGTTTGACTGTAGGGACAGTGTTCTTTTCTTTGAATGCCTCTTTTTTTCTCCTGAAAACTCTATGTTGATGCCTTTGCCCAAAAAGCTCTACTTTTGTCTCATCTGACCAGAGAACATTCTTCCAATACGTTTTAGGCTTTCTCAGGTAAGTTTTGGCAAACTCCAGCCAGGCTTTTTTATGTCTCGGGGTAAGAAGTGGGGTCTTCCTGGGTCTCCTACCATACAGTCCCTTTTCATTCAGACGCCGACGGATAGTACGGGTTGACACTATTGCACCCTCGGACTGCAGGGCAGCTTGAACATGTTTGGATGTTAGTCGAGGTTCTTGATCCACCATCCGCACAATCTTGCATTGAAATCTCTCGTCAATTTTTCTTTTCTGTCCACATCTAGGGAGGTTAGCCACAGTGCCATGGGCTTTAAACTTCTTGATGACACTGCGCACGGTAGACACAGGAACATTCAGGTCTTTGGAGATGGACTTGTAGCCTTGAGATTGCTCATGCTTCCTCACAATTTGGTTTCTCAAGTCCTCAGACAGTTCTTTGGTCTTCTTTCTTTTCTCCATGCTCAATGTGGTACACACAAGGACACAGGAGAGAGGTTGAGTCAACTTAAATCCATGTCAACTGGCTGCAAGTGTGATTTAGTTATTGCCAAACCTGTGAGGTGCCACAGGTAAGATACAGGTGCTGTTAATTACACAAATTAGAGAAGCATCACATGATTTTTCTAACAGTGTCAATACTTTTGTCCACCCCCTTTTTTATGTTTGGTGTGGAATTATATCCAATTTGGCTTTAGGACAATTCTTTTTGTGTTTTTTCATTGAAGACAAATTAAATGAAGATAATAATACCAAAGAATTTGTGATTGCAATCATTTTCAGGAAGAAATTGCAGGGGTGTCAATACTTTTGGCCACAACTGTATACACATCTCTACAAAGCTGTTTTTTCTTCAACTGTCTTCATGTGTTGATGCTGGATTATCAGTTTCCTGCAGATGGCACCATTTGCAAACATCTACTTTGACCTAATGTTCTTTTTCTACAGTGTAGATGTAAGAGCTGCCTCAAATAAAGAATTTAGTGGAATATGTAGAAAGTATAATAGACGTATTTGGAATAATTATATAATTATTACTATCCACACAAGTGGGTCATATTGTAATATCTACGTAATGGCTACTGATAATTACGGCATATTATAATATGAAGAGTTTTATAACCTATTATCAAGTCAAGGTAAGAGCTGCCACAAATAAAGAATGCAATGTATTATTACATTATACTACTATTAGTGTAATATTTTTTAGAAAGTATAGCATCCAGTACATAATGATATATTAGCATTATTATACACACAAATGAATCATGTCGTATTACCTCTGTAATGGATTAATTTTTTTCTATTTTTATTTTAGTTACATTGGAATAATGGAACATTAATATATTATAATATTTGGTGGCTTTGGGTTACAAGGACAGTTTTTCTGGATTCACTTAGAATCATAGAATGGTAGAGTTGGAAGGGCCCTCCTGGGTCATCTGGTCCAACCCCCTGCTTAATGCAGGATTCACTAAATCATCCCAGGCAGAAGTCTGTCCAGCCTCTATGTGACAACTTTCATTGAAGGGAACTCACCTCCTCTTGTGGCTGTCTGTTCCACTCATTGATCACCCTCACTGTCAAAAGATTTTAACAATATCTAATCTGTCTCCTCCCATTCAGTTTCATCCCATTGCTTCTAGCCTTTTCTGGTGCAAATGGGAATAAAGCTCATCCCTCTACAGTGTGACTGTGGCACCCTGCCCTAACAGATAGCCACAGGACAACCTAGTGCATGAAAGGATTTCCACAACAGATAACCTACACACTCAACACCTTCCACCCCAGGCCAGTAAGGGGAGCTCCACTTGCTGCTTTTAAGCAAGATCCCCTATAAATACCGGTGCTGGGGGCGGAGTTAGGCAGTTCAGTATGAAGCAGTACAGAGAAATACTACCTGGTGACGGAGCCGTGCTAGGCCCGGACCAGAGGACAGCCTAGCCAGAGTGAGGTACCCGAGAGTGAGGGTCGGAGGCAAGGCTAGCGAGAAAGGAGCAGATTGGGGGCAGAGGAGCCATACCGTTCACCCCAAGGAAGCAACCCGGAGTCCGAGTCTGCTAAGGAGCACTTAGCCCAGCAGAAGAACACCGGTACGACCATGGAGACTTTGGTCACCTGTAACAATAACCACTCAAGGCCAGGACCCAGGAATCCATCAGGAGTTAGCGGCAATCCAGATAAGGTTCTTACCCGAGTTCAGAATTACAAAGGGAAGAGAGAGGGACACACAGGAGGCCATGCCAGGTTCTATACAGGTCAGGGCTTCAACACAAGTAAGAGAAGGGTCAAGGAGGCCTTACAAATCACTCTCTGTGTAAATTCTGGAGTGCTTCCCAGCCACCTGGAGTGTACCCTGGACAGTGCCGGTTTAACAACAGTAAAGGTACGGAAAACTACTCCCAGTGTGTGTGTCAGTTCTTACATCCTTGATCCTGTCCAGCAGAGAGACTGTAAATATCTCTCCCCTGCAGAGCCGCCTCCCTGTGCCCAATCCTATCCTACATCAGTGCCTCAGGGACCCTGCTCCACGGGGAGCTACACCATCAGGCTGCCCATCCATCATCCTTGGGGGTCTGCAGCAGCGCTGGTGTCATCACCAGGTGGTGTCACAACTTCTTCAATCAATCCCATGTACATAATCCCCCCTTTTTAAAGCAACCCCCAGGGCACGGTCCCGGGCAACAACCGCCTGTGACATCCCCGGTAACCAATGCCCGGGATCGAGTACCCCTGCCCTTGGGTAGATCATGACAGCCCTTGAGATATTTGTAGACAGCTATTAAGTCTCCTCTCAGAATTCTTTTTTGCAAGCCAAACATTCCCAAATCCTGTATTCATTCCTCATAGGACTTGGCTTATAGACCGGTCACCATTCTGGTCGCTCGTCTCTTAACTTACTGGAATACAGTTGTAATAAATGAGGCCCATTTGGATTTAAAAAATGTTGGTGCAGAAACTTGAGCTATTAAACATGACGTCCATACTCCTAGTCTGGAAGCTGACCAGTATGACTTACACGTTATCAATGATCCCTTGATAATTTGATTCAACATCAGCTCAGTTATCATCATTTACCATTTCCTATCCTATGTGCTCAGCTGCATACCATGGAGTGGATTCATTACACATCCCCCAGCACATATCAGCTCACTGGTGCAGCTTCCATACGTCATACATCAGGTCACCACTGTATGTGATTAGAAAAATATTCCCAGAATATAAACATCGGAGATAGGATCTGACATGTGGACTCAGCTGTCACTATGATTGCAGCTTTGTTCATAGGTTACTTGTTGATGACATGTCAAGGATTCAGATGTGGTACTCTTCTATAAGACATTCATGCATGAGCCTAAAGCATCAAGCTAGAAAAATCTAAGCAAAAAAAAATATGTTTTTTCTTTTTTTTTATCTGTCAGATAGGTTTAATGATTGGAGGTGGGGGCACAATGTGCAGAAAGGTAAGACTGGCTTCACATTGCGGGTCAGAATCGAACCTGACAGCCCCGGATCGTATCAGCACACAGAACCAGAGGGCTAATATGCCCTCCGGTCCAGTGTGCACCCGCACGCAGCTGCCGCCACTGATGAATCAGGACCACGGCTGGCAGGGAGCTAGCCGTGGTCCTGAAACAACTGCAGCGTGCAGCCGCAGGTGTCCGGTTCCCGTATCCTCCCGGACCGGTGCAATCTGGCCCCATAGGCTCCCATGTTAGGGAGTGCCGGATTGCCCCGGATCTGGGAGGATCCGGGAGAATCCGGGGCAATCCGGGGCAATCCGGGAATTGCCAATTAGAAGAGATATTCTCCTCTCGGACACAAAAACGCTGCTTGCAGCGTTTTTGTGTCCGTGAGAGATTACTGAATTCTCCCGGATTGTCCCGGACAGATAGAAACTGGATGGCAGAGAGCTGCCATCTGGCTTCTATCCGGCCCCATAGGCTACTATGGGGCCAAAAACCGGTCCGGAGCTATCCGGTTTACATGGACAGCCTCGGATCGGATCCAACCCGCAGTGTGGAGCCAGCCTAAAAGAAAATTGTAAAACAGGCAGCAGCAAACTGCAATCAGAACCAATCTGCCAAACATTTAACCAATCTGCCTAGCATTAAGCCAGAATAATTTGGCCAAAAGACTTTTTTATCTATAAGATAGGTTTGAGGATTTGGGGTGCAGGGTACGATGTGCAGCATGGTATAAGGAATTTAGAAAATTGCTAACAGGCAGCACCAAACTGCAATCGTGACCAATCTGCCAAACATTTATGAGGGAAGGAGCACTGTTGGACTTTTTGAATGGAAAATTTACTGCAATCATTAGCGGACACCATGTCGCATTTGGAAACCCCCAACAAGTGACCCCATTTTAGAAACCAGACCTCCCTAGGAATTCATCTAGATGTTTTGGTGAGCAAATTGAACTCCCAGGGGCTTCAAAGAACTTTATAATGTTAAGCCATGAAAATAAAAAATGCTTTTCTTCCACAAAAATGTTCTATTAGCCTCAATTTCTTCATTTTCGCAGGGGCAAATGGATACAATTGATCCCAAAATTTGTTGGGCAAATTGTTCAGAGTACAGTAATATCCACACAGACTTGTGAATCCTCACATTGTGAACAGTGCGCACTGCCAGGATTCTCCAGTGCCAGTGTGGCACCCCTGCGGGGGATTGTCACAGGACCCACCGGTGCAGGGAGGGATGTACACCTTGGCACACACAGCACACAACACCTTCCACCCCAGACCTGAAGGGGGAGCCCTACTTGCTGCCTTAAGCAAGATCCCCTATAAGGATCCAGGCCTGAGGGGAGGGGTCTGCAGTCTGCAGTGAAGAGAACAGTTTGTTCCAGAGAGACAGCAAAGAGGAAGGTACTGGAAGGAGCTGGTTGCTGGGACCAAGCCAGGCCCAGAACCAGGAAAGACTGACTCCAGCTGTGCAGCGCCCTAGGGAGAGGGATGGAGGACAGTGGGAGAGGTAGGAAGACTGAAGAAGGGAACATATCTGGTATCCCTTTAGCTCACCCAAACACCGGAGTCCGAAGCTGCTATTACTATATTGGTAGCAGAGAAAGCCCGGACAGACGAGGAGGATTTAGTCCCCCTGGAGCTCAGGAAAACTTATACCCCAAGCCTGACCAAGCATAGGACCAGGGACCCAAGCAGAAGATAGGGATCCCCCACAGAAAGATCCTGATTGTGGGCTGTGGAGTAGCATCCTGAGAAAGGAAGAGAAAGAGCGGCAGGTTTAGCTCCAGTCAGAACTTACACCCAATTACCGCACACACTAATAGAGGAGGCATCGCAACTCTCCAAGGTGAACTTCCCAAACTGCACCGATAACCTGGTTACTCTCCTGGACCGTGCCTGTTACCGAACATCAGTAAAAAGGTACCGAAACAGAGACTACTGTGTGTGTGTGCCTGCTTCACCGCCGCCGCCTGCAGCACTCACTGCAGAACCGCTACTGCTACTCCCCTCATCCACCCCGCTGCCCTGAGGTAAAGCTCCACCTGTGGGGAGCTGTACTACCAAAGCTGCATTTCTATCACCTCAGCGGCCGTCAGCAGCGCTGGTAACCCTATTACCAGGTACCACAGGTTGCGTCACGTTACAATTCCCCATCATCATCACCCCCACTCGCCATAGAGAGTCCAGGGCACGGAACCAGGAACCGACCAGCCGTTATCCCCACTGAAGTAACCACCTGCCCCGGTATCCGAGTACCCCCTACCCTGTCGCCCGACTCACAGGCAGCAGGAACGGGTGGTCATGTGGCCATATGTACAGTCATATGAAAAAGATTAGGCACCCCTCTTAATCTTACTCATTTTTTTTTTTATTAAAATTGGGTTTTTGCAACAGCTATTTCAGTGTGATATATGTAATAACTGATGGACACAATAATATTTCAGGACTGAAATGAGGTTTATTGCACTAACCAAAAATGTGAAATTTGCATTATTTCAAAATTTGACAGGTGCAAAGTATGGGTACCCTTCTGATTTTCATGATTTGAATACTCCTAACTACTTTTTACTGACTTACTGAAGCACTAAATTGGTTTGGTAACCTCATTGAGCTTTGTACTTCATAGCCCGGTGTATCCAATCATGAGAAAAGCTATTTCAGGTGTCCACTTGCAAGTTGTTCTCCTATTTGCATCTTCTCTGAGGAGTGGCATCATGGGCTCCTCAAAACAGCTCTCAAATGATCTGAAAAAAAAAGATTGTTCAACATAGTTGTTCAGGGGAAGGATACAAAAAGTTGTCTCAGAGATTTAACCTGTCAGTTTCCACTGTGAGGAACATAGTAAGGAAATGGTAGACCACAGGGACAGTTCTTGTACAGGCCAGAAGTGGCAGGCCAACAAAAATATCAGAAAGGCAGAGAAGAAGAATGGTGAGAACAGTCAAGAACAATCCACAGACCACCTCCAAAGACCTGCAGCATCATCTTGCTGCAGATGGTGTCAACAATACAGCGCACACTGCACAAGGAGAAGCTGTATGGGAGAGTGATGCGAAAGAAGCCGTTTCTGCATGCACGCCACAAACAGAGTCACTTGAGGTATGCAAAAGCACATTTGGACAAGCCAGTTTCATTTTGGAAGAAGGACCCGTGGACTGATGAAACAAAGATTGAGTTGTTTGGTCATACAACAAGTCGTTATGCATGGTGCCACAAAAACACAGCATTCCAAGAAAAACACTTGCTACCCACTGTCAAATTTGGGGGAGGACCCATCATGCTTTGGGGCTGTGTATGTTTTGTAGCGGGCTGTCCATGCTCGGCGACCATCAAACTTAACTGAACTGGAATTGTTTTGTAAAGAGGAATGGTCAAAAATACCTTCATCCAGAATCCAGGAACTCATTAACAGCTATAGGAAGCGACTAGAGGCTGTTATTTTTGCAAAAGGTGGATCTACTAAATATTAATGTCACTTTTCTGTTGAGGTGCCCATACTTTTGCACCTGTCAAATTTTTAAATAATGCATATTTCACATTTTCGGTTAGTACAATAAACCTCATTTCAATCCTGAAATATTACTGTGTCCATCAGTTATTACATATATCACACTGAAATAGCTGTTGCAAAAAAACTATTTTAAACAAAAAAAATGAGTAAAATTAAGAGGGGTGCCAAAACTTTTTCATATGACTGTATATGCTATGCATACACTTGGCCACATTCCAACTAGATGTGTGTGATCTTGCTTAATACAAGTGTATGGAGCGAGGCAATGCACGTCTTGTTGGAATGTGGCCAGAAGAATTACATTGCATACTTGCGGTCACATGACCGATCAGTCTCTCCACTGATACCTGAGAATCCTGACTGCTGTGCTCAATGGATTAATATTGCAGTCACATACAGAACCTGGACAACCCATTTAATGGTCAGGTACCAGGTGACTATCTGGGGTAGTATTGGTAGCATTGCTCCTTTGCCACCAGTATTCCAGTTAACAATGTTGCCTGAAATCCATCTGATACAGTTGCAGCCAGGTAACAGAAAAATTTCTTATGCATTTATGATGTTATGATATAGGTGGCGCTCTTCTCCTGTTTTTGGAAGTATGTGCGTTTCATTAGCCTGAAGAAAGTGTCATTGTATTTCCAAGCTATAAATCTGCTGTATCACTCAGAGAACTGTTTCTGTTTAGTTATTTGTTATCACAGTTCAGGGCCATGTGTGAGTTATCATGTGGCCCTTAAGGCCACTTCACACGCTAGGGCAGGGGCGGACTGGCCCAGGTGACAGGGAGGCATCTGCCCCGCGGGCCGGTGATATTTCCCTTGTTCAGGGCCGCCCCCAGCAATGATTGGGGCCGCGCAGCGGTGCATTAATGATAGCGGTACCCAGGTACCAGGCGGCGGGAGATAGCGTGGCGGAGGCCGGTGAGCGGCAGCACTGCCCGCCCCGCTCTTCACCTCACCAGACTCGACAGCACCCCACATACCCCCCCCTGCTCTTCACCTCGCCAGACTCGATAGCACGCGACTGCTTTCTTCCCCCCCGGTCCTCACTTGGGCTGAGGATGAGGCTGGAGGAGGCAGACTGCCCCCAGGGCGAGATCTACCAGCCAGCCCCTGCGCTAGGATATAGGTGAATGAGATCGTTAGCTATGTCACGTGACCGTGATTCTTCCGACATCGTTAGTGCGTTGTCACGCAAGTGTGGAGCCCACTGGGACGGGGTACTCGGTACCAGACCGGGGTATCACGGGGAATTACGGTGGTCTTGGTCCGGACCGTGTCCCGGGCCCACAAGTAATGGGTTTGGGGGTTATATACAGGGGATATAGTCGTGATGCCACCCGTGTTGTGTGTTTTCTGACTAGAAGGCGTGCACTCTGAGACTTTTTTCATGGGCAGAGGTGCTGATTGAGGGGTCTGGTACACCCACGTAGGGATTTGAGAAAAGAGACAATCGCACACTCATTTATAAGTTTGCAAAAAAAGGGGGTCTTTTTTATTCAGGAGCAGCGAGAAACCAACATTTTGGTCCTTCCCGGACCTTGTCCCACTGGAGATTCCAGCTTTGAGGGTAGTAGAACAGAGGTACTTCTTTGACCCTGTTCTGGGGTGCCTTATTTCTTATTATTTGTGGCCCAGACGCGGGTATTTCATGTTGGCAGCCAACATGAAATACCTGCGTCTGGGCCACAAATATTAAGAAATAAGGCACCCCAGAACAGGGTCAAAGAAGTACCTCTGTTCTTCTACCCTCAAAGCTGGAATCTCCAGTGGGACATCGACCCTAACAGGATAGGAGCATATATGAAAAAAGAGGCAACTACCGTGATCAAGGTCCGGGAAGGACCGAAACGTTGGTTTCTCGCTGCTCCTGAATAAAAAAGACCCCCTTTTTTTGCAAACTTATAAATGAGTGTGCGATTGTCTCTTTTCTCAAAACCCGTGTTGTGTGATCGGGGTGACCACCGCAGCTGCAGAACCTCCGGGGCAGATGTTTGGCAGCTGGTGATGTAACGGCTCTCCACGAGCATAGCCTGGTTCACCGGGGCAGTGGTGATAATAGTCATTGGATGATGCAGAGTAGGGGCAGTGGTAGAGATGATAGCAGTTTGTGAGGGAAAGTAGAGCTTGAGCACAAGGATTACACAGACTCACAGTTTTGTAGTTCTCCAAGTCTTTACTGCACATGTTGTTCAGCAGAGTACTGTCCACGGAGTCTGTACCGGGTCGGGTGGCTTCCAACTCCTGCGCTGTGTGTGTGGCCCTGCTGCAACTTTAGCTAGGCTGCCGGCCTTGTCTCCCTCACGGATACCTGCTTGCTAGGCAACTTGAGTCTTATCTTTGTATGTCTGACCCCGCCGTGTTGCTTCGCTATGGTACAGTGAAGATATATAACCTCTACTAGTCCGGTGTTTACTGTGCTGCTTGTGTCGGGCACAATTTCGGATCCGGTATCCGGCCTTTGCGCTCCTCCTGGGCGAGTTATAGGGTAACTCAGTCTCCCAGATGTGTTCCTCTGTTTCTCTTAACTCCTTCCCTCAGACCCTGGCTAGGCCTGGAATTGGGCAGCGGACCGTGGGGTGAGCCTAAGGCAGCTCCTTTACACCCAGATCCTTTCCCTCAGTTCTCAAAGGAACTGAACTCTTCACAGTACTGCTACGTACTGAACTGCCCACTTCCTCTCCACACCAGTATATATAGGGAAGCAGCTTTAGCTCCCACTTCTGGCCTGGAGGCGCTAGTGTAGTGTTGTGGGTTGTGTGGGGAATTAACCCCTGGTATTGTTTCTGTGGCACATTAACCCTGGGGTGCCACACAAGGATATCGTTAAGGATCTTAAATTAGGCAACGCTCCAGCTATTTGGAGAAGAACGTTTGAACGATTTTACCAAGCGGCAGGAATAGGAGAAATATGAATGACATCATTCAAAAAGGTGTCATACTGAACGATGTTCCCAGGACGTTAATTGGACGACAAACGATAGATTTGGGGTCAGGATCTCAAATTTTGGATGACCATTCCAACAATTGTTCCTTTCTACATCATTCGTTTACACACAACAAAGCACAAACGATATAGTTTGAATGATCACAAATCCGTGACGTTTCAACGATATCTTTAATGATATCCTAGCGTGTGAAACGGCCTTTAGGCCCCCTTCACATCACGTTTTTTGTGGATCTGTGTCTATCCTTTGTAAAACTGATAGCCACGGATCCGATTTGGCCTCCATGTATCCCTATGGGCACGGATGTGCACGGATTGGTCCTTATTGGCATTCGATTGTGTCAGTTTTGTGATGGATCCGTTTCTGTCAGCTTTTTTCCCTTCCCCAAAATTGGAGCCTGCTCCGACTTTGGCATGGCTTGAAAAAATCGGACAGAAATGGACAGAAGTGGATTCAAATAACATGGAGCTCTATGGTGACAAATCAAAACGGATCCGACAAAAAATCAGATCCATAGGCATCAGTAGCATCTGTTGGCACACATCCGTGCCAGTCCGTGTGATCCTTGAAATTCAAGGATCACCACGGATGTGCAAAAAATGTGATGTGATGAATAAGTTATATATGTGGAGTTTGAACTGAATACCGACGGCCTAGTTGATGCTGGTAGACAACAACTGCCCTCTTCTGCTCACAATCCTGACCAACATCTGCAGGGTGGAATTCCACACCAGTCTGTGAGACGGAAGCTGCAAACGCTGCTGAAACCTGGCAAGGGCAGCCGAAGCAGTAGGTGACTTTCTAAAATGGGCACACAGGTGGCGTACTTTGACGAGCAGATCCGGCAGCTCCGGGTAAGATATAAGAAACCGCTGAACCACCAGGTTGAGCACATGGGCCAAGCATCTCGCCTCAGAGCTGCCAACAGGTTCCGGCCTTTGTCACACACGACCATGCCTGGCTCTAGGTTCAGCGGTGTGAGCCAATGATCTGCCTGCTGTTTCAGAGCTGTCCACAACTCATCAGCATTGTGGGGTTTGTCACCTACGCATATTAGGTGCAGCACAGCCTGTTGCCGCTTGGCCGAGGCAATGCTGCAGACCTTCCAGCTTGGGACTGTTGTGAAGGCTAAAGAGAAGGATGACGTTCCGGAGTTGTAGACTGTCTGAGTTAGGGCCTGCAATCCTTAGCGTCGGGAGGACGTGTTCTGTCCCAAGGTCCGACTGGGTCCCGACTTCCACTATATTAATCCAGTGTGCCGTCAGCGAGATGTAGCGTCCCTGCCCACAAGCACTTGTCCACGTGTCTGTGGTTGGGTGGAGTTTGCCGGAAACAGTGTTGTTAAGGGCACGGCTAATGTTTTGGGACACGTGCTTGTGTAATGCGGGGACGCCACCCTGGGAGAAATAGTGGCGGCTAGGGACCAAGTAACGAGGGACGGTCACAGCCATCAGGTTGCGGAATGCTTCCATTTCCACTAGCCTAAAAGGCAACATTTCCAGGTCAAGCAGTCGCGAAATGAGCGCATTTAGGAGTGTGGTGTGTGGGGTGTTGGCAGTGTATTTGCGCTTGCGTTCCAATGACTGACATCTGAATGCTGTGCTTGACAAGAACATGGTTGATGATGGTGGCATTTCTGATTGTGCAACTACAGGTGCAGGACAGGAGGTATCTTCACATGCACTATGGACAGGGGATTGGCTTGCACGAACAACAGTAGAAGAAGCAGCAGTGTCACTGGATCATCCACCACGTTGTCTTCCACTTCCGCACCCTGGTCCTCCTCCTGACTGTCTGGCAATTGTGTCACATCATCGTCCACCTCTTGTTGTGACACATTCCCACCTTCATGTGACCGTGGCTGCTCAAATATTTGGGCATCGCTACATACGATCTCCTCAGGCACCAGTTCAAGAGGAGCGACTGCTGCAGTCCACAGTGTGGTGAATATAGAGGAGGGAGGATGAAGGGTTAAACACCGCGCTACCATATTCCACCAGACATCACCGGGGGAATATCATATTGATTATACAACGTGTTTCAGGGCTGCCTGGCCCCTTCCTCAGGACAAATCAATATCATATTGCCATGTTTCAGGATGTTTCAGGGAGCTTTGAAACGTGTTGATTAATAATTCAATATTATATTCACCATTTGATGTCTCGTGGAATACAACAGCGTGGTTTTGAACCCTTCATCCTCCCTACTTTAATTTTCTGAGATAATGACCTTTGGGTTTTCATTGCCTGTAAGTCATCATCATCAACATTAACAGAAATAAACACTTGAAATAGATTACTCTGTGTGTAATGACTCAATATAATATATGGGTTTCACTTTATGTATTGAATTACTGACATAAATTACCATTTTGATAATATTCTAATTCATTGAGATGCACCTGTATCTTCAATGTAAAGAAAAACAAGGAGTTCTATGGCCCCCACAGACACCCGGTCTAAACATCACTGAATCTGTCTGGAATTACATGAAGTAATGAAGATATTGTGCAAGCTGACAACCAAAGATCTGTGGTTAGTCCTCCAATATGTTTGGAACTACTTCCTTCCAAGTTCCTTCAACAACTGTGTGTAAATGAGGAGCATATATACCAGGAGGGTGATGATATATATATATATATATATATAGGAGGACCATATATATCAGAATGGGAGACATATATACCAAGATAAGGGCCACGTTTGATGATTTGATGTTGTTTTGACTTAGATTTCTCTATTCTTCATTCACTTCTCAGTACTTTTCCACATTGTTTAGTACCTTTGCACAGTACTGTATTTCCTCACCTGAGTTTTATGTCCTTTATTCAAGTGAAACTGCTGGAAGTGAAATGGAAATCAGATAAATGACTTGTAACTTTTGGCAGATCTACTCCATTCAGACAATGAGTTACTTGTGTGAGTCTGCCAACAACCAACCTTTTTATTAAGTAAACATCCATTATATAACAATTCTTTATTCAGGGTTCACTATTTAATACTTAGGTGGAATGTATAGGGCTAGTCACACAATGGCGCATCCACAAACCGCACACATCACCATCAATGTGAAACAATAGTGTGCAGCATTGCAGTCACCTGAAGAATACGGTTGCCAAGAAGGATTATTAGGTTACATGAAATCAGTCAGTGAGCTCGTTCTGAGGTCTGGAACTCTTATCTCCTTACTGCTGAACTCTTCTGAGTTATAAACACTTGAAACGTCCAATATTAAATTGGTTATAAATCAGATTAGAAAATAGTTCATGAGAAGAGAGATGAGAGGTAAAGACTTGGTCATCAGACAAGCTCACTTGCAATGTACACTGATAAATAGAGGATGTAGAAGCCAAACTGCCAAAAGTTTTTAATGAAACCGTAATGTAAGAATTATGTTTAGCAAAAGCTTCATACGTTCTAGTAAAATAAATATCCTACATTTCTTTCAATAATCCTGCATTAAAGATGTTTTACTGAAAACTTGCCAAGTTCAGTCTTAAAGTTTTGGGCATTATGGTTCTCAGGGATGAGCATCCCATCCTCATGTGATAGAAAGGTAACTCAGAAAAGTGTGGTATGGGGCTGGTGAGCTATCTGAAGCCACTTGCACATATAAAGCCATGTGGGATGAGAGTGTACAGATTAAAATGTATCTCTATGGTCAGTGGGTCAGTGGCCTAACTAGAGTCTATGGGCACCTGTGCGTGTATTGCCCCCCTCCATATGTGCGTTGCTCAGATGTATGGGCGTCATGTGGCATTCCAAATCCTATAAAGACTTACGAATTACCCCATCTACTCCTTCATTATGTAATAACCAGCTGTGAGCCCGATTCTAAAGAATCGGGTAGTCTAGAATCCATATATAGTTTATTTACTAATATTTAGGAGAGTGCGGTTAAATTAATTGTGTGTATACAGGTGGCTCAGTGGGTAGCACAGTATACGGTGGCTCAGTGGTTAGCACTGCGCGATGGCTCAGTGGTAAGGACTGCGCGGTGGCTCAGTGGTTAGCACTGCACGGTGGCTTAGTGGTTAGCAAAGTATGGTCGCTCAGTGTTTAGCAGTGTACGGTGGCTCATTGGTTAGCGCTGTATACGGTGGGTTAGTAGTTAGCAGGGAGTATGGTGGGTCAGTGGTTAGCAGAGTATACGATGGCTCAGTGGTTAGCACTGCGCGATGGCTCAGTGGTTAGCACTGTGCGGTGGCTCAGTGGTTAGCACTGCGCGGTGGCTCAGTGGTTAGCACTGTGCGGTGGCTCAGTGGTTAGCACTGCGCAGTGGCTCAGTGGTTAGCACTGCGCGATGGCTCAGTGGTTAGCACTGTGCAGTGGCTCAGTGGTTAGCACTGCGCGGTGGCTCAGTGGTTAGCACTGTGCGGTGGCTCAGTGGTTAGCACTGCGCAGTGGCTCAGTGGTTAGCACTGCGCGGTTGCTCAGTGGTTAGTAGTGCGCGGTGGCTCAGTGGTTAGCACTGTGCGGTGGCTCAGTGGTTAGCAAAGTACGGTGGCTCAGTGTTTAGCAGTGTACGGTGGCTCAGTGGTTAGCAGGAGTATGGTGGCTAAGTGGTTAGCAGTGAGTGCGGTGGGCAGAGTGGTCAGCGCAGTGCGGCGGGCAGAGTGGTTAGCGCAGTGCGGTGGGCAGAGTGGTCAGCAGAGGACAGAGGCACTCTGCCTGTCATACTTACCAGCGGGTTATCGTTTTCCCCGCCACGGCATTTTCACTCCGCCGTCCCCAGCATCTTGGCTCCACTCATGCAGATCATTGCTCCTGTGCAGCCTCTTCTCTGCTGAGTATTGCTCCTGTGCAGCCTCCTCTCTGCAGAGCATTGCTCCTGTGCAGCCTCATTACTGTAGAGCATTGCTCCTGTGCAGCCTCCTCCTCTCTGCAGAGCATTGCTCCTGTGCAGCCTCCCCTCTGAAGAGCATTGCTCTTGTGCAGCCTCCTCTGTGCAGAGCATTGCTCCTGTGCAGCCTCCCCTCACCTGTATCCTGGAGATCAGCTCTTGGGGGCTCAGTCCGGGGTCCTCTGTCACCTCTATGTTCCCTTGTGATGGCAGGATGTCAGAGGCAGAGAATCACTGATGAGGACACGTCTGATGTGAGACAGCGGCATGATGTCTCCTGTGCTGACACAGCAGCAATTAAAGTGCCTGTGATGATGTCACAGTCATGTGATATAGCCCCGCCCATACCAGTGACATCATCTCAGGTCCTGCAAGCCGTGGGGGGGGGAGGATAGAGAGAGAGAGACTGTGCAAGGACTCGCAAAGGCATTGCGAGTGAGGCAGCCACGGACACGACGACGGAAACAGCGCCGAATATGACGGAAGTGCCTTAAGGTAATTATATATTAGATGTCCCCCATCCTGGTATATATCAGCCCATGCTGCTGTATATGGTCTCCATTATGCTATTTTTGGATCCAGCCTGCTATATATGGTCCACCTCCTGGAATATGGCCCTATTCTTGGTATACAGTACAGACCAAAAGTTTGGACACACCTTCTCATTCAAAGATTTTTCTGTAATTTCATGACTATGAAAATTGTAGATTCACACTGAAGGCATCAAAACTATGAATTAACAGATGTGGAATTATATACTTAACAAAAAAGTGTGAAACTACTGAAAATATGTCTTACGGTATATTCTAGGTTCTTCAAAGTAGCCACCTTTTGCTTTGATTACTGCTTTGCACACTCTTGGCATTCTCTTGATGAGCTTCAAAGCAGCAAAGCACCCCCACACCATCACACCTCCTCCTCCATGCTTCACAGTAGGAACCAGGCATGTAGAGTCCATCCGTTCACCTTTACTGCGTCGCACAAACACACATTGGTTGGGAACCAAAGATCTCAAATTTGGACTCAACAGACCAAAGCACAGATTTCCACTGGTCTAATGTCCATTCCTTGTGTTCTTTAGCCCAAACAAGTCACTTCTGCTTGTTGCCTGTCCTTAGCAGTGGTTTCCAAGCAGCTATTTTACCATGAAGGTCTGCTGCACAAAGTCTCCTCTTAACAGTTGCTGTAGAGATGTGTCTGCTGCTTGAACTCTGTGTGACATTGACCTGGTCTCTAATCTGAGCTGCTGTTAACCTGCGATTTCTGAGGCTGGTGACTCGGATGAACTTATCCTCCGCAGCAGAGGTGACTCTTGGTCTTCCTTTCCTGGGGCGGTGCTCATGTGAGCCAGTTTCTTTGTAGCACTTGATGGTTTTTGCAACTGCACTTGGGGACACTTTTAAAGTTTTCCAATTTTTCGGACTGACTGACCTTCATTTCTTAAAGTAATGATGGCCACTCGTTTTTCTTAGCTGTTTTTTCTTGCCATAATACAAATTCTAGCAGTCTATTCAGTAGGACTATCAGCTGTGTATTCACCAGACTTCTGCACAACACAACTGATGGTCCCAACCCCATTTATAAGGCAAGAAATCCCACTTATTAAACCTGACAGGGCACACCTGTGAAGTGAAGACCATTTCCGGTGACTACCTCTTGAAGCTCATCAAGAGAATGCCAAGAGTGTGCAAAGCAGTAATCACAGCAAAAGGTGGCTACTTTGAAGAACCTAGAATATAAGACATATTTTCAGCTGTTTCACACTTTTTTGTTAAGTATATAATTCCACATGTGTTAATTCATAGTTTTGATGCCTTCAGTGTGAATCTACAATTTTCATAGTCATGAAAATACAGAAAAATCTTTGAATGAGAAGGTGTGTCCAAACTTTTGGTCTGTACTGTATATGTCCCCTATTCTGGTATATATGGTCCTCCTGGTATATATGGTAACTCTCCTAGTATATATATGCTCCTCGTCCTTGTATATATGGTCCGCCTCCTGGTATATATGGTCTACCTCCTAGTAAATGGCCCTTATCTTGGTATATATGTCCCTGATTGTGGTATATATGGTTCTCCTGGTATATATGGTCACCCTCCTAGTATAAATGCTCTTCATCCTTGTATATATAGTCCTCCTCCTGGTGTATATGGTCCAAGTCCTAGAAAATGGCCCTTATCTTGGTATGTCCCCCATTCTGATATATGGGACTCCTGTATATATGATCACATTTCTGGTATATATGCTCCTCATCTTTGTATATATGATCCTCCTCCCACCATAGCCCTCTAATTATTTTAAGACACCCCTATATTATTCCACATATTATAATGTACCCACATAGTCCTCTATGTATTATAATGTATCCCATAGTCATCCATGCATAAGGTAGCTTCAATAGTCCTCCATATATTATAATGCAGCTTCATATCCAGTCATAATATTATAATGCAGCCACATATCCTTCCATATATTATTACAGCCTTATATCACTTCATATATTATAATGCAGCCACACATCCCTCCATATGCTTTAATGCATCCTCATCTAATATGAGTGTATGTATGCATATATGTATGTATATGTGTATGTATGTGCACTAGGAATTCGTACTGTCGCATCTACAATCACAACATTTTACCACACACACCCCATTTGACTCAGGGAACATCTATAACTATGTTTTGAGGGGAAATTTTAACCCCGCGCTTTACAGTTATTCACCAAAAAAGTCTATTTTGTGTGTATATGTTGTATGTGTATGTATGTGTGTATGTATGTCCACTATATGCCCATATATGGTAATTATATGCCCATATATGGTAATAGGACTGTGTCCCTCGTACTGATAATGGGTAATCAGATTTATGAAACTATATTAGCCCATGCACAACAATGTGCCCCAAGCAGGAAATACCAGTATACAGCAGGAGACCACACACAGCCTCCAGTATGCAGCAGGAGGCCACACATAGCCCCCATTATAGAGAAGGAGGTCACACACAGCCCCCAGTAGTATACAGGAGGCTGCATGTTACTATCCTGGGTTCTATAGCTAGTATATTATAATTCAGCTCCAATAGTCCTTCATGAATTATAATGCACCCCTATAGTCATCCATTCATAAGGTAGCCCCCACAGTCCTCCAATTATTATAATGCACCCCAGGTTCCTCCATGTATAATACACCCCATAGTCATCCATATATTATAATGCACCCTCATATCCCTCCATATATTATAATGCAGCCTCATATCCCTCCTTATAGTATAATGTAGCTTCATATCCCTTCATATATTATCAATCAGACACACATCTCTCCATATATTATAATGCAGCTTAATATCCTCCCTCCATATAGTATAAGGCACCATCTAGGGTCCTTAGGCCATCATGTACTCACTGATTAAAAAAATAAACAAGTACTCACCTCTCTTCATTTTCCCAGCTGCTCGAGTCTCCATGAAAGCATATTGCACTCTGTAAAGCTTAGGACAGTGGCGCACAGTAGTGATGTCATCGCACTCAGCTTCTCTGAGACTTCAGAGTGCAAGCACGAGGGAATGATGGAAGAGTGAGCAGACAGTGAAGTGCTCCCTCTTTCATCATTGCTTTGTGCGATGACAGGGGGACAGTGGGCCTGTGCTGGAGCTAGCACCAGGCCCCCCTGACTCACGGGTCCCATTGCGGCCACAAGGTCTACCACTTAGTGAGCTCTATGTATATTCTCGAGAACACACATCCATCTGAAGCAGGTGCTGGGGTCGGAAGGCCCCTGTACCCCAGACCCAGTCATGGCTGTGACCCCTCTGACCTCGATCGTTAGGCTCCTGTCTATGGTCTGGTAATAGGAGCTCTATGCACCATATCATGCCTTTTATTCACCCTATTTTACCCTTTAACATTTCTAAAGGGCCCCATGCAACTCTAATTGTACTTACATGGTACTGTGTTGTTTGGTTTGGTCTGAAAAAGTGGAGGGCATAATACAACTCTTAACGTGGGTCTATGTAATGGTTAAAACACCACTCCAATTTTTTTTTAGCACACTACTGTAGTGGTGTTTTAAAAGTAAGTCCCTGGACCCCAGTCTGATACTCACATTCCAGTGGTCTCATCTTTTTCCAGCTTCACTCCGGTCGGTCATCGGAGATTTGTGATCTGCGGCAGCTCAAGTGTTTCATGGAGTGCGGCAGAGGTCACAAATCATTTTAAGTCTATGGGAGCCTCATTCTGACCTCAGTCTGGTTCTCGGATATTTGCATTGAGCTCTTGTGATTTAACTTGAGCCAGTTAGAAGTTGCGTACACAAAATGGCGCAGCGGGACCAGAGTGGGGTCAGCAAGAGAAGCAGCTGGAAGATGAGCATGAGAACGGGGAAAGGGCTTACATTTACAGCCCCACTCCTACACTGAAAAACAAACGCTGGAGGGGTGCTTTAAATGAAGCTTTCCTAACTGAGCCTCTGCAAGGTGTGACCTCTTTTGTTGGCAGAACAAGCTCATTATTCACGTGCCCTAGCTGCAGCACCAGACTCTCCTTCCTCCATCTGTTCTGGTCAGCCTTCTGTGCATGTCAGAGTACCAACGCTGACCAGCAGCGCACCTCTGAAGTCACACTCTACGGCCTGAATATTCAGGGAGTGACATGCTTACCACAACTAGTTTACCATAGGATTTTGCTGGCTTCTGCACTAATATTTCAGTCATCTAACATGCCCATCAATGTTGTGCTGCTTTCCTTTCCTACATCAACACATTTCAGTCTCTGCACATAACCAGTTTTTCTTTTCCACTGGGCTCTTCTTCATCTGTACTTGTGAGTCACATGAGATACCCAGCTCTACTGTTCTCCTGGGCTGTGCTATATTCTGCAACTCTGCTATTTTGTGGCACCCCTGTGGTCTGGTCACCACAGAGGTACTGCACCTAAGCCATAGGTGTGATATGCCACTTCCAGGTAAGGAGACAAATCTGAGACACACGAACACCTGCACCCAACACCCATCCTAACACCAGGCCAGGGATCTTGGGTGGATCCTATTGAGGAAGAGCCCCATCTTCTGGCTGGGGGAGGGAATAGGTAGAGGGGGTGAAAAGAAAACAGTTCAGAGAGAGGGAGGGAGGAAGAAGAGGAGTTAGTGAGTCGTGGAGTGGAGGAGTTGGAGAGAGGGAGTCCTAGGGGGCACAGGAGTGGAAGATCCACCCATGGGACCCCGGATCCGTCCCGACATGAGTCGCGCAGAGGGACTGCACGAGGGGACCGGCCCTGATCTGATGGGAATGCTGCAAGGTTCCACCAAGAAACTGGAGACTGCTGCACCTGAATGGGAAGTGGCTACTAACTATGCACACTCGCTGAAATGGTGGCTAGACCTAGGGCCAGGCGACGGGTCACCCGTTGCCCGACAGGGCCCGCAGTCACCTGCTTGGGACACTGTGCATGAAGATGCAGGGCAGGAGAGGCGAGTAGCCAGCGTGGGAGAGTAAACCAGGAGAGGCGTACAACAGGGTGTCTTGGAGGAGTGGACCCAAGCTGCCTTGGAGTTGGCTGCATCGCGGACCCGGAGGACATGGTGCCCCTGCAGGGCTGGACTGCTAATCGAACAGTGAGTAAGTACCTGAGAACTGCAACCCTGGTGTCCTTCAGTTATTTCCTGTGCCCTCCTGCACCATTGCACAGACACAATCACGGTCCCAATAGACTGTTACACTACTCTGGGGCCCTGCTCGACCTGTGGGGAGCAATACCATCTCAGCTGCCGCACCATCTGCCCCAGTGGTCCCCAACAGCAGTGCCGATCACCTATGACCAGATTCCACAGGTGACGTCACGAATATCCCCTGTAAATATCTTCCCTTTACTGCACGGCCAGGGCCACAGAGCTGGGTTACAGCCACTGTGACCTCTCCAAGACAGTCGACCAGCCCGGCTACCCAGTACCCCAGCCCTTGCGGCTGTCGTAATTTCACTGCTAACTTCCATTCCTGCAGCTGCCATTCAACTATTACAGCTTCAATTCCCTCTCCAGGTTCACCTTGCTTATCAGCACCTCTGGTCCGTGCTGCACATCCAGACCCATTGTTTCTAAAATTCACCTCAGCAGGTAAGACATAAAAGAGCTTAACATACTTTGTAATAGTCAAGAAATGGTTAAAATTGGCCCAATATATAGATATAAATATATCTTATATTCACACACACATTTATATATGATTGTTTTACCAACCATGGTCTTCTTGCTCTCTCTTGGCACAACCTATGTGTCTTCATGTCCTTATATTGGGCAAAGTCACTGTCCTAAACTGAAATGCACTGTGTAAATAAAATTGTCTCATTACTTGAGAGGTAAAAGCTGATTTGAATATAATTTGCATATCTTTCTCTTTCAGCATAACAATATCATGGCTAATAAATTGTCCTGAATCACTACATCATATGCAGCAGTAAGAGGCAGCTGAGATAATTGCACTGTTTAACTCGTCTAACTTTGGACAGAAGCAGAAAATTATAATTACTTCCAGGAGCGATCTTGAATTACATAGTATCAAAACATAATTGTAGCAGTAAAAGAAGCACAACAAGTTGCATAA
This sequence comes from Allobates femoralis, assembly GCA_033576535.1. Classification (NCBI taxonomy): domain Eukaryota; kingdom Metazoa; phylum Chordata; class Amphibia; order Anura; family Aromobatidae; genus Allobates; species Allobates femoralis. The sequence goes on along the minus strand of JARQOC010000008.1, from coordinate 138,065,084 downwards.
ATTATAGGGTTGGGATTGAAGTTCAGGCCCAACGTATTGCACATAGTGTCTTATAACATAAAGGCTGAACGTAGGGGACAGCGCTCCTCAACCTAATAATAATAATTACAATAATATTTTTACTTATATAGCACAGACATATTCCGCAGCACTTTACAATAAGCAGAGACATGTACATACAATAAAATAAATTAACAAATAGTTAAGCAGTTACAGGAGGAGTGGGGGCCCTGCTCATAAGCTTAACAATCTATGAGGAAATAAGGGGGTCACAATAGGTAGAATGTCCTTGTTGTGTATGGTCCAGCCACCATTATGATCAATACCATATGTTTCGGACTATAAGACGCACTGGAATATAAGACGCACCCAGGATTTAGAGGAGGAAAATAGGAATATGTAATTGTAAGCAAAAAATGTGGTCATGACGCACTGTTATGGGTGATGGGGGGGGTCCGCCATTGGAGACAGCTAGATCATTCTAAGGGTACGGGCACAAAAATATTTTTGATCTATTTTCTGTCCATTGCCCACCATTGTACAACCAATTGTAGCTTAGGCTGGCTTCACAACACGTTTTTTTGGATCCGGGGTTGTCCGGTGTGAACCGGACAGCCCCAGATCCAATTTTGCTTTTTGCCCCCCTTGTATCACTATGGCGCTGGATTGTGCCTATTTGGCGTCTGGTTTGCTGGTTTTCCAGGAGGATCCGCTTTTGTCTGATTTTTGCATCGGACACAAAACCGGAGTCTGCATAATTTTTTGTGTCTGATGCAAAAATCGGACAAAACTGCATCCTCCCAGATCTGGCGCCCATAGTATGGGAGTCTATGGGTGCTGGATCGCGCCGGATCCAGCAGAAAATCATGCCAGTTCCTGGATGCTGGGTGCTGAAAGAGCGGCGGCTGGTAAAAGCAGCCGCCGCTGAATTTTAGCACCTGGAGAGCTTCACAGATGAAATATCAGCACCGTGGCCAGCTCCCCTGCAAGCCGCTGTGCTAATATTTCAGCACTGGACAGCGGCAGCTGCTGATTCCGGCACAAAACAAGATCGGAGGGAATATTTGCCCTCCGGTTCTGCTTGTCCGGGGCTGTCAGGTTCTGTTGGTGCATCCTGCAAAACACAAGACAAAACCTGACAGGGAGAAACTGTGGTGTGAAGCTGGCCTTATGTGTTAGTTTGCTAGGTGCTGAGATGAGAGCACAGAGCTACACATGGAGATAATCAGGTCCGTAATTTGTAGACGTGACTGGTCTGATAAGTCCAGCACTTGTCTGAACTTAGGCCAAGAGTTAGGATCTCTTTGGAGGGTCTATTATAAAGTGATGCCATAGACGTAGACATCAATTCATAAACACCCCAAAAATAAAGTGCAAAAAAAAAAGTCTGGTAATGTTGACCATCTGTGATTCGTCCAGCCAATGTTATCAATGTTGTAACAAAGGTTTACGATGCCAAAAAATGCAGAGAAATTGTGTTACATTTTTGATGATTGTAAGTGATAAGTTAGAACATCTGCTTCCTCAGTATTGGCTCATCACATTACTCAGACCCTCTATAATTAGGTAATGGCCCTTTAAAAGGGTCCCCAAATAACTCCAACTGTTCCCACAAGACGAGTGGAGCTGCAGATCTGTTCTATAGGAAGAATCTGTACATTCCGAAACTTACTTGGCCTTGACTATAAAGTAAAACAGGAAAAGCAAAAAGTCTGACATCTGTTGTGAGATAAATAAAAAGGCAATGGCTTAAAGGATAGAATAGAATAAATCAGCTCAAGAAGCCAGAGGTCTATAGTAACCCTTCTATTACTAGAAGGGATGCATTTTCCAAATTGGTTCCATCACATTACCTAACATATTCTAGACAATATGTTTTGCGGTATTATCTTCTTACCAGGTGTTATATGATATACAATTTGCAGCACAAAGCTTAAGACTTCACTGAGCTATGGCCTTGGTTGGTAATTTGACTTTAAAGGATTATTCCTATTATATTAAATCATTCGATATCCATAGAGTTCAATCACTGCAAAGGTGCATATGCTCCATCCCTAGACATCTTGTTGCCAGAATAGCATAACTCTGTTCAATTTAGGGATATATATGTCTTTTTGAACAGTTTTTATTCCTTTTTTTTCTTAGCAAGGATGAACATTAAAAACTAAATCTGGAATCTTTAATTTTATTTTTATTTTGGTATTCATTGTCCATATAATTACCATGTGAGTTTTATTCAGCTAGTCAAAACAATTATGGCGGCAGCAAATGTATAACTTACAATAGAGCAAAAGCATTGGAGCAATATATAGACTGGAAACAATAAAATGACTAAGGCCGGCTTCACACCACGATGTGATCCAATCCGGGGCTGTCAGGCATGAACCTGACAGCCCCGGACCGGATCAGCACACCAAATGTGCCCTCCGGTCCTGTGTGCAGCCGGATGGCTGTAATTGCAGCCGCAGCTGCTGATTTTTCAAGACTGCGGCTAGCATGGAGCTAGCCGCGGTCCTGAAACAACAGCGGCGTGCAGCTGCCGGTATCCAGCTACTGGATTCGCCCAGCCCAGGGCAATCCAGCCCCATAGGCTCCCATGTTGGGGAGAACCGGATTACCGGATCCGGGAGAATCCGGGACAATCCGGGCGGATCCGGGATCCGGCTATTTGGGGAGATTTTTCTCCCTGGACACAAAAACGTTGCAAGCAACATTTTTGTGTCCGGTGAGAATTATCCGAATTCTCCCGGATTCATCCGGAGAGATGAAATCGGATGACAGCTCTCTGCCATCCGGCTCCATCCGGCCCCATAGGCTACTATGGGGCCAAAAACCGATCCGGGGCTGTCTGGTTTACACCGGACAGCCCCAGACCAGATCACACCGTGGTGTGAAGCCAGCCTAAGCCAAGAAATCATTTGTTACTCTTTAGGCACAATGTATTTGATAGAATTAAACAAAATTATAAATGTTTTGATCTCTGTCCTAATTCCCTCAAAGAGTTAGGATGTTAAACTACAAGTACCCTACTATATCTATACATACACACAAGTATATATGAATTGGAACAATTTCAGGGGTGCCAACACTTATGGGCATAATTGTGTATATCTGGGGACCCTTTGAAAAGGTCATTACCTAATTATAGAGGATCTAAGTAATGCGATGAGTCAATATGGAGGAAGCAGATGTTCTAAGTTATCAGTTAGAATCATCAAAAATGTAACACAATTTCTCTGCATTTTTTGGCATCGTAAACCTTTGTTACAACATCGATAACATTGACTGGAAAAATCACACATGGTCAACATTACCAGACGTTTATTATTTGCACCTTATTTTTGGGGTGTTTATGAATTTATGTCTAAGTCTATGGCATCACTTTATAATGCCCCCCACCCATAAGTGTTTACACCCTTGAAATTGTTTGTGAAAATGAAGGATTTCTCCCAGAAAGATATTGCAATTACACATGTGTTGTTATACACATGCTATTGTCCTTTCTGTGTGTTGGAAGAACACAAAAAAGCAGAGAAAAAAAGGCAAATTGGACATAATTTTACAAAAAACTCCAAAAATGTGCTGGACAAATAAGTTTAGATTAACTAACTGCAATCAATCACTTCCTATAACCATCAACAAGCTTCTTACACCTCTCAGCTGGAATTTTGGACTCTTCTTTTGCAAACTGCTCCACGCCTTTCATATTTGAGGTGTCTTCTCCCAACAGTAATTTACAGATCTCTCCACGAGTGATCAATGGGATTTAGATCCAAACTCATTGCTGTCACTTCATAACTCTCCAGTGCTTCATGTTTGGGTCATTGACCTGCTGTAAGACCCATGATCTAGGAAGCAAACTCAGCTTTCTGACACTGGGCACTGCATTGTGACACAAAATCCTTTGATAATCTTCAAATCTCATGATGCCTTTCACAGAATGCCAAACAGCAAAACAGCCCAAAATCATCTATGAACCTCCACCATATTTGATTGTAGGTCCTGTGTTCTTTTCTTTGCAGGTCTCATTTCATTTTTGGTAAACAATATAAATGTGCTTTACCAAAAAGCTCTATCTTGGTCTCATCTGTCCACAAGACTCTTTCCCAGAAGGATTTTGGCTTACATACGTCTTGGCAAATTGCAGTTTATTTTTTTTTATGTCTCTTTATGTGTCCGCAGCTGTTTATATGTTATTTTGCATATACCTGACATTGATTTTTATGGTGAGAATGCAGGAGAGATTTCTTCTGATGACTCTTCGATGAAGGCCATATTTGTGCTGGTGTCTTTGGAGTGTTGGTACATTGTTCTGCTGTTCAAAGTCTACTAAATCTTGCTGAAGGTGTTTTACAGTTCAGCAGAGATTCTGATTTGCCTCTCTAGCAATCCTACAAGCTGCTTTCACTGATAGTTTACTTGGTCTTCCAGACCTTATGTTGACCTCATCTGTTCCTGTTAACTGCTATTTCTTAATTACAATTCAAACTGAGGAAATGGCAACTTGAAAACACTTTTCTATCCTTTTATAGCCTTCTCCTGCTTTGTGGGCCTCAAACATTTTCATTTTCAGAGTACTAGGTAGCTGTTTAGAAAAACCCATGGGTGCTTTTTTTTTTTGGCTCAAGATTGGAGGAGGATCGGTTTTGTATAAGATGTGAAATTTGCATCACCTGGCCTTTCCTAACAATGATATGAAGAAGCCAAAACCCTAACAAGCTAATTAAGGTCCAAAACCTTGGTCAAAGTTATCAAAGCACACAAATGTCTAACATTGCCCAAACATTTGCATCAACCCGCTTTCCTTTTTGTAATCTTTAAAATGTGAAAGATGAAAAATGTTTTTGTTGCCTAGAATACAAAAATATGTCATCTTTAACTTCATGACTTTTAGATATAATTTCATCTTTAACTTACTTAACTGTTCATAACAACAATAACTTTGACCAGGTGTGCCCAAACATTTGTATGCCGCTGTTTGTATATATAGCTTACTCATAGCCAAGGCTAAAGGCCCAGTCTCACATAACGACGCACTAGCGATCCAGAATTATACCGAGGTTGTTGTGAATTTTCTCTCCATAGCGTAGCATTGAGATCGTTGCTCATTATCTTTGTCAAGCACAACGATGTAGCGTTCCCAGTGGGAGCACAACGATGCAGGAATGACCCAGAGCAGTGTGTAACGATCAACGATCTCACAGCAGGGGCCAGATCGTTGGTGCGTGTCACACAGAATGACATCGCTGTTGCATCACGAATTTCGTGACACAACAGCGATCCCAATAGCGATCTCGTTAGCAATCTCTTTATGTGTGACAGGGCCTTTAGAGACAATTCTCCATCCTCCTCCTTCTAGACCTGTCCTCTGCCTTTGACACAGTCCACCTCTGCCTTCTACTACAGATTCTCTCTTACCTTGGCATCAAAGACCTTGCCCTATCCTGGATCGCCTAATACCTTTACAACAGCACATTTAGCATTTCCCACTCCCACACTGCCTTCTCAATCCCACCCTCTCTCTGTTGGAGTACCACAAGGCTCTGTCCTGGGTCCTCTACTTTTCTCCATCTATACCTTTGGACTAGGAAAACTCATAAAGTCTCACGGCTTCCACCTGTACACTGACGGCACTCAGATCTACCTCTCTGGCCCAGATGGCAACACTGCTGTCCAGAGTCAAAGAGTGTCTGTCAGCAATATCCTCCTCCCTCACCTCTTGCTTCCTAAAATTCAATGTAGACAAAACCAAACTCATCATCTCATGTATCTTCCCTACCTGCTCTTTCTATTATGGTAAATGGCATCACGCTGTCTCCCGCACCTGAAATCCGCTGCCTCGGAGAAACTCTCAATTCTGCCCTATCCTTCAAACTGCACATCCAAACTCTCGCCACCTCCTGTCACTTCTGTGCCGCCCAGCTTAGGGGACCGGGATACCCGGCGCAGGGTCCCTTTCCTTGGGGGAGTCACTGGTGGCTGGACCCAGGCCGTGGCCCCAGGCTGGCACACTCCTAAAGGGGGGTATTTACAGGGGATTTAGAAGTTTATATAGTTTATAAAGTTTGTAGATGTTATTGTCGTGACGCCACCCAGAATAATGTGGCTATATATGGCCACCGCTGCCTTGTACTGGCCAGGGGATGATGGTGAGAGGCAGCTGAGATGGTATAGCCCTTTTCCGGGTAGGGCTGTAGGGTCCCCCGGACAGGTGATGTTAAAGTTAATGATGGATGAAGATGGAAGTATGGTGAGGAGATGTTAAGGACACAGACACTTACTTGATTCACAGCAAATTCTCTCAGCGGTGATGGTCCCAATCCTGGATAGATGGTAGCTGTTAAATCAGAGGCTGAGGCACAGATGAGGTTTAACTGGTTTACTTTCAACCAAACTATAATACAACAAGTCCCGTCTCCGGAGTCTGCAATAGGGGTTCAGTTGCTCAGGCCCCACCGGGTCCTTTACCTCCTGCTTGCGCTGTCTATGTGGCCCTGCTGCCGTGTGTGAACTCGCTGCTGGCCCAAATCTGTCCTCTCTGGGTCCCACTCAACAGGCAACTTGAGTCCTTTGTCTCTCTCTGCTTACCCCCTCCGGGAGTACTGCTGAACTCTTAGTATGTTGCTGTGTCTGGCCCTGTGAAGCTTGTTGTTACCTCACGTTTTTCCGGTTGCTGTATTGTATATAACTAATGCAGCCACGGATCCGGTATCCGTATCTGCGCTTTTTATCTAGGGTAGATAATGATGCTACCCGATTCTGAAAGTGTTTCTCTTATCAGTTTTCTCCTCCTCAGACCGATGGCTTGGCCCTGGAAATTGTCAGTCAGTCCTCAGGAACTCAATGCAGCTCCTGTCACTCTGAGCTCATGGCTCCAACTGTCTGACAAAACTGCCTCAGACCAGTGTTTTATCTCTAGGGAAGTCTCTGGTGTCTCTGGAGCTCCCCCTACTGGCCAAAGGTGGTAGTGCAGTGGCTTGGCTTTCTAAGTGAGTGCAACTATTATGATCTTATACTGTGGCTAATACCCGCAGGGGCGCCACATTCCCCCTTAGTTAAGAACAGTACTCCGGGACTGTGGGACAATAAACATAAGATATAACAGATAATATCTACAGAGTCTTAAAAAAAATAAAAAGTTACAAAAACCACTCAAGTTTAAAAAATAGAGTCTTGTAAAAAGTCACTTCAAATAGCGTCCATTAATACAGCTCTGTCCTTGAGGGCTATTTATTTGTTAGGAAAGGCACTGCAATTAGCGTCCATTTTTCCAACAAAGTTTATGAATAATTTAAGAATGTTCAAAAAACAGTCTTTCCGGAGCTTTAATTTACCGCCTCCGGGCTGATAAATGGAAGAAAGAGTTGAAGAATATGCAAGTAGTTCATACAGAATAGTCTCTGTAGGTACTGAGCTTTTTAACGTTACATCTAATAACTACTAATTAACAACTAAATATCTATTTACATTTGGTAGTCTGCATATTTTGCTGGTAATTGACCCTGAGTACTACGCTGTGATCTGCGTAACGCTTGTGTACTGGGTGTACTCAATGTGATGGTGTGAGTGGATGTATACCTAGTAAGTACTTCTGGTTCTGCTAGGGATAATTCCACATTTGTGGGATTGGCAATTCCACCGTGTCCAGGACTATTATTACTAGGAATTTGTTCTTCCTGTCTTGGAACTTCTTGTGGTACAGGGTCTGCTTCTAATTCTATTGGTCTTGGGGCTTCTGGTATTACAGGCTCTGGTGTTTGATAGAAGGCCATCATGGGAACTACTACTGCACCATTGTAGGTTGGCCAGGTTTTAGGAAAGTTTCCTAAATAGGTGTGATATACTCCATCTTCTTCTTTTTCTTTAACAGGTTGAACCGGTACTGGTTGAATAACTTCTGGTTCAGGTTGAATGACTTCTTTTTCTTTCAATGTCTCTGGACATAGTTTTAGATTGTCTCTTGACACTAGTACTGATGTTAATCCACCATCTTTGCTTATAAGACACATTTTAGGATTGTTCACTCTCATTGGTAAAACTGTATATGGGACGGATTCCCACTGATTGTCCAGTTTATTAGTGCGACGGTTTCTCTTGAGCACTTGATCACCAGGTTTTAATGGGGTTGCTAGAGCATTCTGGTTGAAGTATTGCTCTTGTCTTTCTCTAGTTTTCTGGAGATTCCTTTCTACGCATTCTTGCACTTGGCGATATTGTTGTTGGCGTAGGGAGTCCCAGTTGGAATCCTGCACTTCTGCGTCAGGTTTTACAATGCCCATTTCTAGATCTATTGGTAGCTTGCCAGGTCTTGCACGCATAAGGTAAGCTGGGGTACAGTTTGTGGAGCTTACCGGGACATTGTTATAGAGGTCTACCAAGTCAGGCAATTTCTCTGGCCATAGATTTCTCTCTGTCTCTGGTAAAGTCTTTAAGAGATCGATTACAATATGGTTCATTTTTTCGCATAAGCCATTTGTTTGCGGATGATAGGCTGTTGTACGGATCTTCTTGCAGCCATACATATTGCAAAATTCTCTGAAGATCTCTGATTCAAATGCTGTGCCTTGGTCTGCGAGTACTTGTTCCGGATATCCATGGGGTCTGCAAAAGTATGTCTGGAACGCCTTAGCTGCTGTCTTTGCAGTGAGATCTTTCACGGGCACTACTACCAGGAAGCGTGAGTAATGGTCCACGATGGTTAAAGCATAGACATAGCCGGACCGGCTTGGTGTCAATTTCACGTGGTCTATTGCTACGAGCTCAAGTGGTTGCTTGGTAACTATAGGCTGGAGTGGTGCTCTTTGGTTTTTTAGATCTTTTCTTCTGAGGTTGCACGGACCACAGTTTCTGCACCATTCTTCAATTGATCTTCTCATTCCAACCCAGTAGAATCTTTCTCTTAAAAGTACTTCTAGCTTTTTCCACCCGAAGTGACCAGCACCATTGTGATAAGCTTCTAGGACCATTTTTACATCTTGTTTAGGCACAATGATCTGCCATACTAGCTCATGCGTCTTTGGATTGGTATATCTTCTGCACAGCTTTCCTTGGTACAGAAACATTTTGCCTCTCTCTTTCCAGAGTTGATGTGTCTCTTTCGGTGCATTTTCATTGGGATACGCACTTTGCTCAGTCAGCAGTTCTTTCACCAACTTCACAGCTGGATTGCTGTCTTGAGTGTCAGCCCATCTGTGGTGTGCTAATGGGTTGAGATTCACCTGTTGATGTTTCTGGTAGGCACTGGATTGATACTGTCCTACCTTGGGACGATGGAAGGCGGGTAGTTCAATTTCTTCAAGTTCTACCGGTTCTTCTTCCACGTCTCTCAACTGCGGCATCCGGGATAAGGCGTCTGCATTTCCATTCTTTTGGCCTGCTCTATACTTGATCACGAAGTTGTAATTAGACAGCCGGGCTATCCATCGCTGTTCCAGCGCACCTAGCTTGGCTGTATCCAGGTGGGTCAATGGGTTGTTATCAGTATAGACGGTGAATTCTGCAGCTGCCAAGTAGTGTTTGAAACGCTCAGTCACAGCCCAGACTACTGCCAGTAGTTCTAACTTGAAGGAGCTGTAATTTTCAGGATTTCTTTCAGTAGGCCGGAGCTTTCTACTTGCAAAGGCGATGACTTTCTCCTTGCCTCCTTGCTTCTGAGATAGTACTGCTCCCAGTCCCACATTACTGGCATCTGTGTAAAGGATGAAAGGTTGATGGTAATCGGGGTATGCCAGAACTTCTTCTCCGGTCAATGCCTTCTTCAACTTTTCAAAGGAATCTTCCCTCTCATCACTCCACTGGAAAGGAGGATTGCGGTTTGAAGGCTTCTTCGACTGCCCTACCAGGATGTCTTGTAGAGGTGCTGCTAGCTTGGTGAACCCTTGGATGAATCTACGATAGTAGCCCACCAGTCCCAGGAATTGCCTCACCTGTTTCACGCTGGTAGGTCTTGGCCAATCCCTTATTACGGTTACTTTCTCGGGATCCGGTGCTACTCCTTCTGAACTTACAACGTGTCCCAGGTATTGTACCTTTGGCTTTAGAAGGTGACATTTTGATGGCTTGATCTTCATACCATACCGGGATAAGGCCTCGAACACTTCTGCCAGGTCTTGTAGATGTTGTTCGTAAGTCTTTGAGTAGACTATTACATCATCTAGGTACAGAAGGACGGTTTCAAAGTTCTTGTGTCCGAGACAGCATTCCATCAATCGCTGAAAGGTACCGGGTGCGTTGCAGAGTCCGAACGGCATACAATTAAATTCACAGAGACCCATTGGTGTGGTAAATGCTGTCTTCTCTTTATCTTCCTCAGCCACAGGGACTTGCCAATACCCACTTGTTAAGTCTAAGGTGGAAAAATAGTTAGCAGATCTTAAAGCAGCTAATGACTCTTCAATTCTAGGTAAGGGGTAGGCGTCTTTATGGGTAATGTGATTAATCTGCCGGTAGTCTACGCACATTCTCATGGTTCCGTCTTTCTTTTTAACTATTACCAGAGGGGCTGCCCAGGGGCTACAACTGTCTCTTATTACCCCGGCCTGTTTCATCTCCCTCAGCATGTCTTTAGCACATTGATAATGAGCGGGCGGTATGGGTCTATATCTCTCTTTTATTGGTGGGTGGTTACCGGTAGGAATTGTATGTTCTACCCCTTTAATCTGTCCGAAGTCTAATGGGTGTTTACTGAAGACCCGTTCATATTCTTCTACTAGTCGGTACACCCCTTGTTTTTGGTGGGTAGGTGTTGAATCTGTACCTATATGCAGCTGCTGACACCAATCTTCTAATTCTCCACTTGAACCATTGTCGTCCGCCTGACATGACGGATTCAAGGGCCCAATGGCTGTGATGGCATTGTTGTCAACAGTGTATAGCTTGGCCATTGTAGCGTACCTTGGTAAAGTGACCTCTTCCTCTCCACAATTCAAAAGACGTATGGGCACTCTTCCCCTGTGTACCTCGACTATTCCTCTAGCCGTTAATATTGTGGGTCTACTATCAGTGTACACAGGCTCTACCAAGGCTTGGTAATCTCGTCCTTTAATACCAATGGCTGCTCTACACCATACCAGCATTTCAGTTTTTGGAGGTATTACTATAGGAGTTGGGTCACTTACCCTCACACTGCCGATTTCTCCACCTGCAACCTCTACTTGTTGCTTCAGCACCAATGCTTTTATCTCTCTCCGGAGAATTCTCTGCTGGCAGGATTGGGCAGTTTCCGCAAATTGCTGTAAAATAGTAATAACCTCGGAAAAACAATTTTCTAAAACATTCATACCTATCAATACAGAAGGTTCCCGTCGGTTAACATCAACAATTATGATACCCTGATTCTTTAATTCTACTCTACCAATCTTAATGGTCATCTCTCTAAATCCTACTTGCGGTACCAATTTTCCATTACTAGCATATATACTTAGCTCAACATTAGATGGTCTTTTATCAATGTCTGAATCTGCCCAGTACCTCTTATAAAGGATATGTGGTATAGATGAAATCTGGGAACCAGTGTCCAACAAGGCATTGAGGGGAATACCGTCCAGCACGATGGGGATAATGGGACGTCCTCCGACGTACTTGTCGTGCCAGGATGTTGGGCCTTGAAAGTTCACTCCTGCGAAGCGGCCCGCATTCCCAGGGGATCCTTGTTTAAATCACAATTGCGGGCGATGTGGCCTGGCTTCCGGCAACGGCGGCAAATAGGCTGTCCATCCGGCTGGTAACGGTCGTTGGGTCGTCCTCTCCACGCTGGGTATCTCTGGGGTCTCATCCAGGGAATATCCTCTCTGCGGTTCGCCAACTCCATCTTGGGTGTAGTCTGTGATTCTCTCATTTCCTGCATGGTTTTAGCCATTGAGGTGACAATGTCTGTTAGAGAGTCAAGCTTTTGCTGGAAAGCATCATTAGCACTGGCCTCCAGGGGCTTAACTGATGTCACTGGCATTCTCTGTTGTTGAGGGGTTTCTGTAATGGATGGCTCAGGATCCTGATCCCAAAGTGCCTCTGCCTGCTGGAGACGAATAGCGCTCTCCTTTAACTGGGCAAATGTCACTTCAGGGTCCTTGAAAGTCAGCATACTCGCATGCCCTCGATGAGAAGGGGTTAATAGTCCCTCAATGAATTGATCTTTTAGCAATTTATCAGCGCCAGTGTTAAACATTGGTTCAGCCAGTGTAAGCGCTTTAAGGGCCTCCTGTAAATTCAGGGCAAAGTCTCTCACACTCTCATTTGCCTTTTGTTTGCAATTGAAGAATTTGGTCTTTGCTTTGCTACCAGCAGTAGTTTCAAATACTGCCTTTAATCCAGCTAGAATATGCTCAGCAGTGTCTTTTAGATCAGCGGACCATGCTGTGACTTCTCGCTTGGCATTACCACTTAACTGTGCCATCAGCAAACCGACACGCTGAGCTTCTGCCATTGGAAACATGTTTAAATAGGCCAGCAGTTTTTCTTTAAAATCATCAAAAGTATTAGGCTTACCTTCATACACTGGAAGCCATGGAGCACCTGGGGTATATGGCATCAACATCGGCATAATGGGCGCTGCACCTTGCGCCGCTGTGCTGCCGAGCGCTCTGTTTTGTGCTTCAGCTGCATTTGTGTCGCCGGGTGTTTCGGCGTCTCCGTGCTGCGACATGTTGCGCCCCCTTAGTTAATCCGGACCCTTCCGGTCCTCTGCTTCCGTCGGGATGGCGTATAATCGTTCCGCTGTGCAGCAGGATTGGTTTTCCCCTTTTGCCGATGTCAGAGCTCTCAGCTTGGTGCCACCCACAAAGACACGCCCCCTGCTGCTTCTGCTCGCCGCGAGCTCAGTAATGGCGGAATCTGAAATTTTTCAGTCAGATCAGAGCTCAGGGCTATGACACAGTTCAAATAGCAGTCTCGTGCTGTGGCAGTTATGAGGTAATTAGTGATGATGCAATTTTACCTCAGAGGCTGGCGGCCATTTTGTTTCAATGTTAGTCAATGGGGAAAAGTCTATTTCAATGGTTTCCAATGGGAAAATCACTTTTTGATAAAAAAGTAAATTTTTCTCGGATTTTCTCACAATTTTCGGCATTAATCACGGCACACAGTACCCGATTTAACCAGGCACGGTGAATCCTGTTCGTGACGCCAAAGAGAGATGTGCCGCCCAGCTTAGGGGACCGGGATACCCGGCGCAGGGTCCCTTTCCTTGGGGGAGTCACTGGTGGCTGGACCCAGGCCGTGGCCCCAGGCTGGCACACTCCTAAAGGGGGGTATTTACAGGGGATTTAGAAGTTTATATAGTTTATAAAGTTTGTAGATGTTATTGTCGTGACGCCACCCAGAATAATGTGGCTATATATGGCCACCGCTGCCTTGTACTGGCCAGGGGATGATGGTGAGAGGCAGCTGAGATGGTATAGCCCTTTTCCGGGTAGGGCTGTAGGGTCCCCCGGACAAGTGATGTTAAAGTTAATGATGGATGAAGATGGAAGTATGGTGAGGAGATGTTAAGGACACAGACACTTACTTGATTCACAGCAAATTCTCTCAGCGGTGATGGTCCCAATCCTGGATAGATGGTAGCTGTTAAATCAGAGGCTGAGGCACAGATGAGGTTTAACTGGTTTACTTTCAACCAAACTATAATACAACAAGTCCCGTCTCCGGAGTCTGCAATAGGGGTTCAGTTGCTCAGGCCCCACCGGGTCCTTTACCTCCTGCTTGCGCTGTCTATGTGGCCCTGCTGCCGTGTGTGAACTCGCTGCTGGCCCAAATCTGTCCTCTCTGGGTCCCACTCAACAGGCAACTTGAGTCCTTTGTCTCTCTCTGCTTACCCCTCCGGGAGTACTGCTGAACTCTTAGTATGTTGCTGTGTCTGGCCCTGTGAAGCTTGTTGTTACCTCACGTTTTTCCGGTTGCTGTATTGTATATAACTAATGCAGCCACGGATCCGGTATCCGTATCTGCGCTTTTTATCTAGGGTAGATAATGATGCTACCCGATTCTGAAAGTGTTTCTCTTATCAGTTTTCTCCTCCTCAGACCGATGGCTTGGCCCTGGAAATTGTCAGTCAGTCCTCAGGAACTCAATGCAGCTCCTGTCACTCTGAGCTCATGGCTCCAACTGTCTGACAAAACTGCCTCAGACCAGTGTTTTATCTCTAGGGAAGTCTCTGGTGTCTCTGGAGCTCCCCCTACTGGCCAAAGGTGGTAGTGCAGTGGCTTGGCTTTCTAAGTGAGTGCAACTATTATGATCTTATACTGTGGCTAATACCCGCAGGGGCGCCACACTTCCAGCTCAAAATATTTTCAGAATTCATCCTTTCCTCAGCCATCAATCTATTAAAACTCTTGTGCATCACCTCATCATCTCCTGCCTCGATTACTGCAACATCCTCCTCTGTGGCCTCCCTGCTATCACACTTGCACCTCTTCAGTCTGTCCTCAACTCTGTGCCCAACTAATCCACCTCTCTCCTGGCTAATCCCATTTCTCCCTCTGCAAATCTCTTCATTGACTCCCAGTTCCTCAACAAATCCAGCTCAAGCTACTAACACTGACCTACAAAGGCGTCCATAACCTGTCCCCTCACTATATTTCTGAATTAATATTGCAATATCTTCCCTCACATAATCTTTGATCCTCCTAAGACCTCCTCCTCTCTTCCACACTTATTCATTCCTCACCCAATTGACTACAAGATTTCTCACGAATATCCCCTATCCTATGCAATTCTGTGCCCCAACACGTGCTATTAGCCACCAGATCCTTCAGACAGAACCTGAAAATCCATCTCTTTAGGAAAGCTTTCAGCCTGCAATGACCGAGCTGCCGCCTCAACACCACCCGAGGTGCCGCCTTGCCATCAACACCACTAGAGCAGCCTCCTTGTCAGCACCAGAGATGCTGACCTACCACCACCAGATCTGCTGCACCTCTGACCTAACATCTCCTCCCCATCGCCTTATAGAATGTAAGCCCGCAAGGGCAGGGTCCTCTCTCCCCTCTGTACCAATCGGTCACTGTTAATTTGTTTACTGTAAGCTATATCTATAATTTTGTATGTAACAACCTTCTCATGTACAGCACCATGGAATTAATGGTGCTTTTTAAATAAATAAATAATAATAATGTGTAGCATCCATGGACGGTGGCTCGCCACTATTTTGCTTAAGAACATAAATAAAGAATGGGATCAACAACTTCTCCCATTGACCCAGAAGCAATTTTGACACAAGCAATGCTTCTTCCAAAATCATAAAGTGCATGTTGGGATACCCAAATGAAGCCTCATAATGGCACAGTCTGCAGTCACTGCCACAGGCTCTGCCCCCTTCATGAAACAGAGTGTCATCTTTGATGATCATTTCCAGGTCTGGGCTAGTGCCATTAAGCTGTGCACTGTGCCATGTGCACAATGACAGTACGCCCTCTGTTGTTGAGATAGATCAGTAGTAACAAGCCGGTATCAGAGAAGAGCGCACTGTCAGTGAACAGTGTCAGAATACTGAGAGGGCAGAGAAGATCTTTAAATAGACACAGATTGTGGATGAAAATTACTTTGCATGTCGTACAATCCCTTTAAGAACCATTCATATCTATCTACCAGTTTGAAACACGTAGATAAGGTTAGTCGATTGCCAGAATGACTTTTTTTTTTAAAATCGGGTGGTTGTTTTTTTTAATCAGAATATGGATTAAATAATGTTATATTTTATTTTAGTAATTTGGAGCTTGAGTACGGGATTACTCCACCTCCTGATTTCCTGGGAACAATGTGCACACCTATCTTTTTCCTTTTGTCTGAGGTCCACCTGTGCTTCTACCAGCTTGTTATGGAATTTTATACTAGGCGAGGCGAACATACCAATGGTTTTTGTGAATTACCGTATATACTCGCGTATAAGCCGAGTTTTTCAGCCCAAAAATTGGGCTGAAAATTACCCCCTCGGCTTATACGCGAGTCAGTGCTGTATACCGATGTATACATCGGTACATACCGATGTATACATCGGTATACAGCAGCCCCCGCATCCCCAGTAATGCAGGGCCCCCCCAGCGTCTCTCCGGTCACCTGTAAAGCAAACTATACTTATCAGTGTCCCGCTGTCCGCGCCCGCCGCTGCCGACATCGCGATCCTCCATCTTCATGCGTCTTCTTCCTGTTTCTGTGCTCGTCGCCGGCAATGACGTCATTCCCTGCGACGAGCACAGGAAACAGGAAGAAGACGCATGAAGATGGAGGATCGCGATGTCGGCAGCGGCGGATGCGGACAGCGGGACACTGATAAGTATAGTTTGCTTTACAGGTGACCGGAGAGACGCTGGGGGGGCCCTGCATTACTGGGGCTGCCTGTATACTACCGCTGGGGCTGCTATATACCTCTGGGGCCCTGTATACTACCACTGGGGCTGTATATACTACCACTGGGGCTGTATAAACCACTGGGGCTGTATATACTGCTGGGGCCCTGTATACTACCACTGGGGCTGTATATACTACCACTGGGGCTGTATATACCTCTGGGGCCCTGTATACTACCACTGGGGCTGTATATACTACCACTGGGGCTGTATATACCTCTGGGGCCCTGTATACTACCACTGGGGCTGTATATACTACCACTGGGGCTGTATATACCTCTGGGGCCCTGTATACTACCACTGGGGCTGTATAAACCACTGGGGCTGTATATACTGCTGGGGCCCTGTATACTACCACTGGGGCTGTATATACTACCACTGGGGCTGTATATACCTCTGGGGCCCTGTATACTACCACTGGGGCTGTATAAACCACTGGGGCTGTATATACTGCTGGGGCCCTGTATACTACCACTGGGGCTGTATATACTACCACTGGGGCTGTATATACTACCACTGGGGCTGTATATACCTCTGGGGCCCTGTATACTACCACTGGGGCTGTATAAACCACTGGGGCTGTATATACTGCTGGGGCCCTGTATACTACCACTGGGGCTGTATATACTACCACTGGGGCTGTATATACTACCACTGGGGCTGTATATACTACCACTGGGGCTGTATATACCTCTGGGGCCCTGTATACTACCACTGGGGCTGTATAAACCACTGGGGCTGTATATACTGCTGGGGCCCTGTATACTACCACTGGGGCTGTATATACTACCACTGGGGCTGTATATACTACTACTGGGGCTGTATATACCTCTGGGGCCCTGTATACTACCACTGGGGCTGTATAAACCACTGGGGCTGTATATACTGCTGGGGCCCTGTATACTACCACTGGGGCTGTATATACTACCACTGGGGCTGTATATACTACCACTAGGGCTGTATATACCTCTGGGGCCCTGTATACTACAACTGGGGCTGTATAAACCACTGGGGCTGTATATACTGCTGGGGCCCTGTATACTACCACTGGGGCTGTATATACTACCACTGGGGCTGTATATACTACCACTGGGGCTGTATATACCTCTGGGGCCCTGTATACTACCACTGAGGCTGTATAAACCACTGGGGCTGTATATACTGCTGGGGCCCTGTATACTACCACTGGGGCTGTATATACTACCACTGGGGCTGTATATACTACTAGGGCTGCGTCTATACTACCACTGGGGCTGTATATACCACTGGGGCTGTATATACTACTGGGGCTGCGTGTATACTACCACTGGGGCTGCTGTATCTACCTCTGGGACTGGTGTATACCACACTGCTGGGGGCTGTATACTTGTGCTAGGGTCCACCCTCGGCTTATACACGAGTCAATAGATTTTCCCAGGTTTTGGGGGCAAAAGTAGGGGGGTCGGCTTATACACGGGTCGGCTTATACACGAGTATATACGGTAAACACTCCAAGCATTGTTTGGGCAATAATGTGTTGTCATCAGTCAGTAATTAGACCAAAAGAAATGTGAATAAAGCAAATTTGTGTAAGTCTCAAAATTTTCAGCCACGACTGTACAATATTAGGCTTGGTGATCCTATAAGAAAACAGCTGATTGCAGATCATGCACAAACCATGTGCTTTACAGCCGGAGGAAAGAGCTGGAACTGATCCCAAAGTCCTGGAGGTGAGACTTGCTGTTGACTGAGACTTTACTCTGCACATTCTGCTCTAAGACAAAATGTTCAGGTCCCAGGAACTGTGGTATACCAAGTAAATTGTATGTTTTCTTGAGTGCAATCAACTCCTTGTTATGGAACTAAGAAGTGACAGATTGATAAATTTTTGCTTTACGTAGTTTGACATAGGCTTGGTCTCATGGTCTATAAACACCTTAGAAAGGTTAATATACTTATATTCAGTATACTCAGATTTTTAGTTTAGTGTAGTTTAGTTTTTAGTTTAAAATATATAAAAATAGACCTGTGTTGCTAATACTTACATTGAGGATCTACAACCTTTATTTTGGTCTGATGTTTAATCCCAATGGTCCAATCCCATTTTGGGTAGCCATTAATATACTAGTCCCAATACAAAATTGGGCTTTATGCACATGGCTCCTACAGCTAATCACTGGGCTCAGCTGTCATGTCAAGCTAAATGAAAGAGTCGATCCCTGCCATTGGTTGCAGCAGTCAAGTGACACTATCACTTTTTCATCAAAAACTGCCAGTGATCAGAATAGCGGCAGCACTGGAGCACCAAGGACAATGGTAGGTAACACTGATTGATTTGATACCCTACAGGACAATCAGCCTTGGTTCCATTTTTATAATCACATGGGACAACCTGTACAAATCCTCTCATTCACAATAGATTCAATGGCTGAACCTTCTAATATCAACGGATTCGACCAACAGTCAGAGGACATAAGGATCTGGTATGTTCATCTATAGACTGCTGATTTCTTTTTTTTCATAGAGAACACAGCGCTCCTGAGTATGTAAGGGTCAGGAAAGATAGCTAAACCATTGACCAAACCATCTGTTTGGCTGATTTCTATCCAAAGTGTATAAGGGGCTGAAGAACTCTTTTAGATCTCTAAAAATTATCAGTAAATTGTTCCAAAATATAGTAGTGCTTACATTTTGGTTAACCCTTCAGAATGTTCCATATTTTTACATAAATTTGCCCTAATTAACTAAATTATAGAGAGCTGTAAATCACACAAATGAGTCAAGAATATTGGACCTAGTCATTTTTCAAAAATGCATTATTCCAATATCACATGTCTATGAGTGACAAAATTATATGAACCCTTGATTTCAATATCTAGTGTGACCCCTTGTGCAGCAATAATTGCATCTAATTTTAATTAAAGATTAGTCCTCCACATCACCTTGAGCGATCTTTAGCCATTCCTCCCTACAACACAGCTTCAACATTGTTAGATCGGTGGGATTTCTCCCATGAACTGATCGCTTCAGGTCCTTCCTCAAGATTTCTATAGTATTAAGTTCAGGGCTTCGACTAGGCCATTCCAAAACCTTAACTTTTTTCTTCTGTACCCATGTTTTTATAAAATAATCTGTGTCCTTTAAGTCATTGTCTTATTACATGACCCATGTTCTCTTGAGATTCAGCTCATGAGCAGATGTCTTGACATTTCCTTCAGAATTCACTAAAAAAAAATCCAGAATTCATTGTTCCATTAATTATGTCAAACCATTTTGACCCAGATGCAACAAAACATGTCTAAACCACAATACTACCACCACTGTTTTACAGATGGTATGAGGTTTTTATGCTATATTGCAGTGTTTCACTAACAACTCTTCTCACTTAAACTAAAAACATTTTTATATCTCATTCATCCAGAAAATTTTGATCCAAAAGCCTTTTGTTTTTTCCAGATGATCTTCAGCAAACTGCAGACATGAAACAAGGTTATTTTTTAAGAACAGTGGCTTTCTCCAAGCAATTATGCCATGCATACTATTGTTGCTCAGTGTCCTCTTCATAGTGTACTTATGAATATTAACATTAGGACTAGTGTTGAGCGAACATGCTCGGCACTACTCGTTACTCGCACGAGTATCACTGTACTCGGGCGACTCGCCGAGCACCGAGTAATCTCGCGATACTCGTGCTGTGCTCGTGGTCGTCATCTCTCCATGTTGGCGCTCTTTTGAGAGCCAGCCCACGTGCAGGGATTTGCTGACAGACCACTGCAATGCCACAGCCCTGTTGGTTGTGGTTATAGCAGTGATTGGCCGGCCTGCACAGCGTCACCGAGCCTTTATAAGTCCCGGCGCGCTGTGCTCGGCACACAGCCTTCCAGACAGTGAGTGTAGGGAGAGTGTCTGCTGCTGATTAGGGACAGATTTGCGGCCCTCATAGGTAGATCCGGATCAGGGCTGCAAACTGCTGCTGACCACAACAGTCCTTCTCAGGACTAATCTAGGAGGACATAGGCAGGGTGATCCAGATCGGAGTCCAAGATTTCCAGTGACCAGAACAGTCCTTCTCAGGACTAATCTAGGAGGATATAGGCAGGGTGATACAGATTGAAATCCAAGCTTTTCTGTGACCATTAGAGTCACCACACTCTTGTACTTAGTACCTTAATACAGGTTAGGGACTAAAATCCTCTCTTCAAACCATTACAGTCACCAGACAGGTGTACGTACTACCTTAATACAGGTTAGGGAACTAAAATCCTAACTCTTGTCATCAAAACAGTCACCAGACAGGTGTACGTACTACCTTAATACAGGTTAGGGACTAAAATCCTCTCTTGAACCATTACAGTCACCAGACAGGTGTACGTACTACCTTAATACAGGTTAGGGAACTAAAATCCTAACTCTTGTCATCAACAGAGTCACCAGACAGGTGTACGTACTACCTTAATACAGGTTAGGGACTAAAATCCTCTCTTGAACCATTACAGTCACCAGACAGGTGTACGTACTACCTTAATACAGGTTAGGGAACTAAAATCCTAACTCTTGTCATCAAAACAGTCACCAGACAGGTGTACGTACTACCTTAATACAGGTTAGGGACTAAAATCCTCTCTTCAAACCATTACAGTCACCAGACAGGTGTACGTAGTACCTTAATACAGGTTAGGGAACTAAAATCCTAACTCTTGTCATCAAAACAGTCACCAGACAGGTGTACGTACTACCTTAATACAGGTTAGGGACTAAAATCCTCTCTTCAAACCATTACAGTCACCATACAGGTGTACGTAGTACCTTAATACAGGTTAGGGAACTAAAATCCTAACTCTTGTCATCAAAACAGTCACCAGACAGGTGTACGTACTACCTTAATACAGGTTAGGGACTAAAATCCTCTGTTTAAACCATTACAGTCACCAGACAGGTGTACGTAGTACCTTAATACAGGTTAGGGAACTAAAATCCTAACTCTTGTCATCAAAACAGTCACCAGACAGGTGTACGTGCTACCTTAATACAGGTTAGGGACTAAAATCCTCTCTTCAAACCATTACAGTCACCAGACAGGTGTACGTAGTACCTTAATACAGGTTAGGGAACTAAAATCCTAACTCTTGTCATCAAAACAGTCACCAGACAGGTGTACGTCATAAGTTTCTACAAGTTAGGGAACTAAAATCCTAACTATTGTCATCTCAACAGTCACCACACTGTTGTACGTCATAAGTTTCTACAAGTTAGGGAACTAAAATCCTAACTCTTGTCATCTCAACAGTCACCACACTGTTGTACGTCATACGTTTCTACAGGTTAGGGAACTAAAATCCTAACTCTTGTCATCTCAACAGTCACCACACTGTTGTACGTCATACGTTTCTACAGGTTAGGGAACTAAAATCCTAACTCTTGTCATCTCAACAGTCACCACACTGTTGTACGTCATAAGTTTCTACAAGTTAGGGAACTAAAATCCTAACTCTTGTCATCTCAACAGTCACCCACACTGTTGTACGTCATACGTTTCTACAGGTTAGGGAACTAAAATCCTAACTCTTGTCATCTCAACAGTCACCACACTGTTGTACGTCATACGTTTCTACAAGTTAGGGAACTAAAATCCTAACTCTTGTCATCTCAACAGTCACCACACTGTTGTACGTCATACGTTTCTACAGGTTAGGGAACTAAAATCCTAACTCTTGTCATCTCAACAGTTACCACACTGTTGTACGTCATACGTTTCTACAGGTATAGGGAACTAAAATCCTAACTCTTGTCATCTCAACAGTCACCACACTGTTGTACGTCATAAGTTTCTACAAGTTAGGGAACTAAAATCCTAACTCTTGTCATCTCAACAGTCACCACACTGTTGTACGTCATACGTTTCTACAGGTTAGGGAACTAAAATCCTAACTCTTGTCATCTCAACAGTCACCACACTGTTGTACGTCATAAGTTTCTACAAGTTAGGGAACTAAAATCCTAACTCTTGTCATCTCAACAGTCACCACACTGTTGTACGTCATACGTTTTCTACAGGTTAGGGAACTAAAATCCTAACTCTTGTCATCTCAACAGTCACCACACTGTTGTACGTCATACGTTTCTACAGGTTAGGGAACTAAAATCCTAACTCTTGTCATCTCAACAGTCACCACACTGTTGTACGTCATAAGTTTCTACAAGTTAGGGAACTAAAATCCTAACTCTTGTCATCTCAACAGTCACCACACTGTTGTACGTCATACGTTTCTACAGGTTAGGGAACTAAAATCCTAACTCTTGTCATC
Source organism: Allobates femoralis (assembly GCA_033576535.1). Lineage (NCBI taxonomy): Eukaryota > Metazoa > Chordata > Amphibia > Anura > Aromobatidae > Allobates > Allobates femoralis. The sequence continues at coordinate 138,042,463 of JARQOC010000008.1, read as the reverse complement.
TCAACAGTCACCACACTGTTGTACGTCATACGTTTCTACAAGTTAGGGAACTAAAATCCTAACTCTTGTCATCTCAACAGTCACCACACTGTTGTAACGTCATAAGTTTATACAAGTTAGGGAACTAAAATCCTAACTCTTGTCATCTCAACAGTCACCACACTGTTGTACGTCATACGTTTCTACAGGTTAGGGAACTAAAATCCTAACTCTTGTCATCTCAACAGTCACCACACTGTTGTACGTCATAAGTTTCTACAAGTTAGGGAACTAAACTCCTAACTCTTGTCATCTCAACAGTCACCACACTGTTGTACGTCATAAGTTTCTACAAGTTAGGGAACTAAAATCCTAACTCTTGTCATCTCAACAGTCACCACACTGTTGTACGTCATACGTTTCTACAGGTTAGGGAACTAAAATCCTAACTCTTGTCATCTCAACAGTCACCACACTGTTGTACGTCATACGTTTCTACAGGTTAGGGAACTAAAATCCTAACTCTTGTCATCTCAACAGTCACCACACTGTTGTACGTCATACGTTTCTACAAGTTAGGGAACTAAAATCCTAACTCTTGTCATCTCAACAGTCACCACACTGTTGTACGTCATAAGTTTATACAAGTTAGGGAACTAAAATCCTAACTCTTGTCATCTCAACAGTCACCACACTGTTGTACGTCATAAGTTTATACAAGTTAGGGAACTAAAATCCTAACTCTTGTCATCTCAACAGTCACCACACTGTTGTACGTCATACGTTTCTACAGGTTAGGGAACTAAAATCCTAACTCTTGTCATCTCAACAGTCACACACACTGTTGTACGTCATAAGTTTCTACAAGTTAGGGAACTAAAATCCTAACTCTTGTCATCTCAACAGTCACCACACTGTTGTACGTCATAAGTTTCTACAAGTTAGGGAACTAAAATCCTAACTCTTGTCATCTCAACAGTCACCACACTGTTGTACGTCATACGTTTCTACAGGATAGGGAACTAAAATCCTAACTCTTGTCATCTCAACAGTCACCACAACTGTTGTACGTCATACGTTTCTACAGGTTAGGGAACTAAAATCCTAACTCTTGTCATCTCAACAGTCACCACACTGTTGTACGTCATACGTTTCTACAAGTTAGGGAACTAAAATCCTAACTCTTGTCATCTCAACAGTCACCACACTGTTGTACGTCATAAGTTTATACAAGTTAGGGAACTAAAATCCTAACTCTTGTCATCTCAACAGTCACCACACTGTTGTACGTCATACGTTTCTACAGGTTAGGGAACTAAAATCCTAACTCTTGTCATCTCAACAGTCACCACACTGTTGTACGTCATAAGTTTCTACAAGTTAGGGAACTAAAATCCTAACTCTTGTCATCTCAACAGTCACCACACTGTTGTACGTCATAAGTTTCTACAAGTTAGGGAACTAAAATCCTAACTCTTGTCATCTCAACAGTCACCACACTGTTGTACGTCATAAGTTTATACAAGTTAGGGAACTAAAATCCTAACTCTTGTCATCTCAACAGTCACCACACTGTTGTACGTCATACGTTTCTACAGGTTAGGGAACTAAAATCCTAACTCTTGTCATCTCAACAGTCACCACACTGTTGTACGTCATAAGTTTCTACAAGTTAGGGAACTAAAATCCTAACTCTTGTCATCTCAACAGTCACCACACTGTTGTATGTCATAAGTTTCTACAAGTTAGGGAACTAAAATCCTAACTCTTGTCATCTCAACAGTCACCACACTGTTGTACGTCATACGTTTCTACAGGTTAGGGAACTAAAATCCTAACTCTTGTCATCTCAACAGTCACCACACTGTTGTACGTCATACGTTTCTACAAGTTAGGGAACTAAAATCCTAACTCTTGTCATCTCAACAGTCACCACACTGTTGTACGTCATAAGTTTATACAAGTTAGGGAACTAAAATCCTAACTCTTGTCATCTCAACAGTCACCACACTGTTGTACGTCATACGTTTCTACAGGTTAGGGAACTAAAATCTTAACTCTTGTCATCTCAACAGTCAGCACACTGTTGTACGTCATAAGTTTCTACAAGTTAGGGAACTAAAATCCTAACTCTTGTCATCTCAACAGTCACCACACTGTTGTACGTCATACGTTTCTACAGGTTAGGGAACTAAAATCCTCTCTTGAACCATTACAGTCACCAGACAGGTGTACGTAGTACCTTAATACAGGTTAGGGAACTAAAATCCTAACTCTTGGCATCTCAACAGTCACCACACTGTTGTACGTCATACGTTCATACAGGTTAGGGAACTAAAATCCTCTCCTAAAACCATTCAAGTCACCAGACTGTTGTACGTCATACCTTGATACAGGTTAGGGACTAAAATCCTCTCCTGAAAGCATTACAGTCACCAGACTGTTCTATGTCATACCTTGATACAGGTGAGGGACTAAAATCCTCTCCTAAAACCATTCAAGTCAGCAGATTGTTGTACGTCATACCTTGATACAGGTTAGGGAATACAATCCTCTCCTAAAACCATTCAAGTCACCAGACTGTTGTACGTCATACCTTGCTTACCTTGATACAGGTTAGGGAACTAAAATCCTAATCTCTTGTGATCTGAACAGTCACCAGACTGGTGTACGTCATACCTTGATACAGGTTAGGGACTAAAATCCTCTCATGTGACTGTTGTCGCAGTATACAAGCAAAATGCGCAAGGGCGTTGGCAAGGAACAAGGAGGTGAACGTGATGGTGGTGCAGGCAGAGGCCGAGGTCGTGTGCAAGCACTAATTTCGCAACAATAAAGTGGCACATCTACTCGTTCACACGTCCTGTCCCAAATTGTTGGGGCCCGCTGCAGTACTACGCTCTTGAACCAACACTAGTGTCAACAGCTTGTTACTTGGATAGCGGATAATGCTTCAAGTCTGATTGGCACCTCCACAAACACCCTGTCTTCCACACGGTCAATTGTCAGTAGCCTGATACTGCACTGCACATTTCCCAACCTGATCCTCCTTCCTACCAACTGGCTGAGTGCACGTCCACGGACATTACTGATCCCACACTTGGACACTCGGAAGTCCAGAAGTGTGTACCCATGGGTCAGTGGAGGTACATGGCAAATTCCCATTACAAAATTTAAATTCAGTTGTCATTTGTTGGTGGTGTGGTGAAGTCTGGCCCAATCCAACCCTTGTTCATCTTGATCTCAGTCAGCCTGTCAGCATTTTCAGTTGACAGGCGGTTGCGTTTATCAGTAATGATTCCACCTGCAGCTCTGAAAACACGCTATGACAAAATGCTAGCGGCAGTGCAGGCCAGGACTTCCAAGGCGTAGAGAGCCAATTCATGCCACGTGTCCAGCTTGGAGACCCAATAATTGTAAGGCACAGAGGAATCTCGCAGTACAGTTGTTCGATCGGCAAGGTACTCCTTCAGCATCTGACCAAACTTAGCATTTCTTGTGGCACTACCCCGCACCTCAGGGGCTGTGGTACGTGAGGGGCTAAGAAAACTGTCCCACCTCCTAAAGACTGTTCCCCTACCTTTGGCGGATTGGACTTGTGCCCCTCTCGGCCGAACGCCTTGGTTGTCCACCGATTCCTCACCTATGCCGCTAGCGTTTTGTGAGGGGAATGATTAGCCTACTTCCGTGACTATGGCCTTCTGGAACTACTGCGTTTTGGCTGACCTCTCCGCCTCAGGAATGACAGACATTAATTTCTCCTTGTACCGTGGGTCTAACAGTGTTGCCAACCAGTACTGATTGTCGGCCAAGATGTTCTGAACGCGAGGGTCACGAGGCAGGCAGCTTACCATAAAGTCAGCCATGTGCGCCAGACTCTTAACACCCATCACTTTAGTATCCAGACCAACACGATGACTGAACATGCTGTCCTCCTCCTCCTCCTCCTCCTCATCTCCCCTGTCCTCTGCCCAGCCACGCTGAATCGAGGGTATCACTGGTGTGCATGTCATATCCTCAATTTGGCCAGAGAGTTGCTCCATGTCTTCATACTCCTCCTCCCCGTCATAGTCCTCCACTGCACGTTGTGATGAGATGAGGCTGGACTCTGTGTTTTCACCCACACCCACTACTGTTTCTTGCTCCAAGTCATCGCGCTCGGCCTGCAATGCATCCTCTTTGTTTTTCAGCAGAGACCATTTTAGAAGGCAGAGTAGTGGTATGGTGACGCTAATAATGGCGTCATCACAGCTCACCATCTGGGTGGAGTCCTAAAAGTTTTGGAGGACGGTACATAGGTCCGACATCCATCTCCACTCCTCAGGTGTTATGTGTGGAGTTTGAACCATTTTCCCGACGGCTTAGGTGATGCAGGTAGTCAACAACTGCCCTCTTCTGCTCACATATCCTGACCAACATGTGCAGAGTTGAATTCCAACGCGTGGGGACATCACACACCAGTCTGTGGGCCGTAAGACGCTAACGGCGCTGAAATCCGCAAAGGTCGGCTGAAGCAGCAGGTGACTTGCGAAAATGTGCAGACAGACGGCGAACTTTTACCAGCAGTTCAGACAGCTCTGGGTATGACTTTAGAAACCTCTGAAACACCAGGTTGAGCACGTGGGCCACGCATGGAACATGCGTCAGCTGGCCTCGCCTCAAAGCTGCCACCAAGTTCCGTCCATTGTCACACACGACCTTTCCTGGCTTTAGGTTCAGAGGTGTGAGACAGTGATCTGCCTGCTGTTTCAGAGCTGTCCACACCTCTTCTGCATTGTGGGGTTTGTCACCTATGCAGACTAGCTTCAGCACAGCCTGTTGACGCTTCGCAGAGGCAGTGCTGCAGTGCTTCCAGCTTGGGACTGGTGTGGAGCGTACAGTGGATGAGGATGAGCAGGAGGAGGAGGAGGACGCTGAAGAGCATGACATTCCGGAGCTGTAGAGTGTCGGTGAAACCCTGACAGAGGTAGGGCCTGCTATCCTTGGTGTGGGAAGGACGTGTTCCGTCCCTCGATCAGACTGTGTCAGAGCCTCCACAATATTAACCCAGTGTTTTGTCAAGGAGATGTAGCGGCCTTGCCCACAAGCACTTGTCCACGTGTCTGTGGTTATACACTTCAGCCCCTGACCTTACCCCTGCGGTATTAAAGAACAGCAATGACTGTCTACCTCCAGTTTCCAATATCATGTCCACTCTCTATTTGAAACTAAACCTTTCCAAAACTGAACTTCTTCTGCTCCACCCATCCACTAACCTCCCTAAATCGGACATCTCTCTCTCAGTTTGTGGCACCACGATAATGCCTAGGCAGCAGGCTCGTTGTCTGGGTGTTATGTTTGACACCGATCTCTCCTCCTCCCACACACAATGTCTCGTCCGCTCATGTCACTTACACTTGAAGAATATCTCCAGAGTCTGTCCCTTTCTCACCCTGTAAACAACAAAAACCCTCACTGTGGCCCTAATCCATTACAGCCTTGACTATTGCAATTCTCTATTAAGCGGCCTCCCCCTCACCAGAGTTTCTCCTCTCCCGTCCATCCTTAATGCAGCAGCCAGGATCACCCATCTGGCCAATCGTTACTCAGATGCCTCTGCTCTGTGCCAGTCATTGCACTGGCTGCCCGTATACTACAGCATCCAATTCAAATTGCTTCTTATTACCCACAAAGCTATTCACAGTGCAGCACCCCTCTACCTCTCCTCCCTCATCTCTGTCTATCACCCCACTCGCCCTCTACGTTCCTCAAATGACCTTCGACTGACATCGGTAATAATCCGATCCTCCCAGTACCGGCTCCAAGACTTCTCCAGAGCTGCACCAAACCTCTGGAATGCTTTACCAAAAGAAATCAGGACTATCCACAACTTGCATGGCTTCAGACGATCCCTAAAAAAGCATCTTTTTAAGGCGGCCTATCATACTCCCTTATAGAAGTCCTTTGTACTGTAGATAGTGGGCTATCCCTCTGGACATTACTCTTCTACAAACTCCACCAAACCAAAAAGGTCTACACAGACTGTATAATGACCATCCATGTAAGCTTAGTTCTATGCCCCATTTCCTCAAGATGCCTGGACCATCCGTGCAATAAGCCCCTGTACCTTGTGCAACCCCTATCCCGTTGTAGATTGTAAGCTCTTTTGAGCAGGATCACCTTCATTTCTTGCTTTATTTTTTGTATTTTCTTTTTTACATTGATTCTATGCCTATTGTTTTGTATCCAATTATTCTACTGTATTTGTTCTGTACTGTAATTACTTACTGTATTATATTTTCTGTACTCTAACCCTACATTGTAAAGCGCTGCGTAATATGTTGGCGCTATATAAATAAAGCTGTATTATTATTATTATTATTATTAGGTGGACTTTGGCTGAAACAGCGTTGTTCAGGGCACGTGTGATGCTGTTGGACACGTGGTTATGCAATGCGGGGACGGCACATCTGGAGAAATAGTGGCGGCTGGGGACCGAGTAACGTGGGACAGCAGCCGGCATCAGGTCGCGGAATGCTTCCGTCTACACCAGCCGGAAAGGCAACATTTGTAGCGCAATGAGTTGTGAAATGTGATCATTCAGGACTGTGGCATGTGGGGCGTTGGCAGCGTATTTGCGCCTGCGTTCAAATGTTTGCTGAATGGATAATTGAACACTGCGCTGGGAAAAGGACGTGCTTGATGGTGGTGTAATTTGGACGTGGGCAACTTCAGGTGCAGGGACGGAGGCTTGTTCGCGGCCAGCTTGGACAGGGGATTGGCTCGCACGCACAACAGGCAAAGACGTAGCAGTGACATCAGCAAGCACCGCTTCTCGACTCTGTTGTAGTTTCCACAAAGTCGTGTGCTTGGCTGACATGTGCCTGATCATGCTAGTGGTGGGCAGGCTGCTACTTTTCGTACCCCTGCTGATGCTGGCATGGCAGGTGTTGCAAATGCCCTTTTTAGAGTCATCTGGAGCCAACTGAAAATACTGCCAGACTCGGGAAGACCTAACATTTGCACAGGCACCTTGTGTCGTGTTGTTGTTCCGGGGAACGGTTGCCTGCCTTATGCCTGCGTACCCGACCCTGCTTCGTACTGCCTGTTGGGATGCTATGCCTCCCTCCCCCTGTGCACTGCTGTCCTCGCTCTGCATATACTCCTGCCAGGTTGGGTAAGCTACTGGATCATCCACCACGTTGTCTTCCTATTCCTTGGCTAATCGCTGGACTGCTCCTCCTTCTCCTCATGTGGCACCATGATGACCGTTACAATAGTTTGGCTGTAGTTTCAGGTATACCCACAGTGGTAAATTTTTACGCCCATTCTTTTTGAATGGGCATTACAAAGACAGGATACCCGCATCTTTTCTATGTGAAAAATGTTTTGAGGCCCTCCAGCACGTCTCTATCCAGGGACAAAGAGGAGCCTCCCAATTTTTGGCTGCCCTGACCAAAGGGCTATTCTAAAATACACCCATTTGAGGGTTACAGGCCCTACTACAAGTCTGTAAGCATGGGTCATTGTTGAACCTCTCAATTTTTGGCTGCCCTCACCAAAGGGCTATACTAAAATACACCCACTTGAGGGTTACAGGCCCTACTACATGTCTGTAAGCATGGGTCATTGTTGAACCTCCCAATTTTTGGCTGCCCTCACCAAAGGGCTATACTAAAATACACCCACTTGAGGGTTACAGGCCCTACTACATGTATGTAAGCATGGGTCATTGTTGAACCTCCCAATTTTTGTCTGCCCTGGCCAAAGGGCTATACTAAAATACACCCACTTGAGGGTTACAGGCCCTACTACATGTCTGTAAGCATGGGTCATTGTTGAACCTCCCAATTTTTGTCTGCCCTGGCCAAAGGGCTATACTACAATACACCCACTTGAGGGTTACAGGCCCTACTACATGTCTGTAAGCATGGGTCATTGTTGAACCTCCCAATTTTTGTCTGCCCTGGCCAAAGGGCTATACTACAATACACCCACTTGAGGGTTACAGGCCCTACTACATGTCTGTAAGCATGGGTCATTGTTGAACCTCCCAATTTTTGTCTGCCCTGGCCAAAAAGCTATACTACAATACACCCACTTGAGGGTTCCAGGCCCTACTACATGTCTGTAAGCATGGGTCATTGTTGAACCTCCCAATTTTTGGCTGCCCTCACCAAAGGGCTATACTAAAATACACCCACTTGAGGGTTACAGGCCCTACTACATGTATGTAAGCATGGGTCATTGTTGAACCTCCCAATTTTTGTCTGCCCTGGCCAAAGGGCTATACTACAATACACCCACTTGAGGGTTACAGGCCCTACTACATGTCTGTAAGCATGGGTCATTGTTGAACCTCCCAATTTTTGTCTGCCCTGGCCAAAGGGCTATACTACAATACACCCACTTGAGGGTTACAGGCCCTACTACATGTCTGTAAGCATGGGTCATTGTTGAACCTCCCAATTTTTGGCTGCCCTGGCCAAAGGGCTATACTACAATACACCCACTTGAGGGTTACAGGCCCTACTACATGTCTGTAAGCATGGGTCATTGTTGAACCTCCCAATTTTTGTCTGCCCTGCCCAAAGGGCTATACTACAATACACCCACTTGAGGGTTCCAGGCCCTACTACATGTCTGTAAGCATGGGTCATTGTTGAACCTCCCAATTTTTGGCTGCCCTCACCAAAGGGCTATACTAAAATACACCCACTTGAGGGTTACAGGCCCTACTACATGTATGTAAGCATGGGTCATTGTTGAACCTCCCAATTTTTGTCTGCCCTGGCCAAAGGGCTATACTACAATACACCCACTTGAGGGTTACAGGCCCTACTACATGTCTGTAAGCATGGGTCATTGTTGAACCTCCCAATTTTTGTCTGCCCTGGCCAAAGGGCTATACTACAATACACCCACTTGAGGGTTACAGGCCCTACTACATGTCTGTAAGCATGGGTCATTGTTGAACCTCCCAATTTTTGGCTGCCCTGGCCAAAGGGCTATACTACAATACACCCACTTGAGGGTTACAGGCCCTACTACATGTCTGTAAGCATGGGTCATTGTTGAACCTCCCAATTTTTGGCTGCCCTGACCAAAGGGCTATACTACAATACACCCACTTGAGGGTTACAGGCCCTACTACATGTCTGTAAGCATGGGTCATTGTTGAACCTCCCAATTTTTGTCTACCCTGACCAAAGGGCTATACTACAATACACCCACTTGAGGGTTCCAGGCCCTACTACATGTCTGTAAGCATGGGTCATTGTTGAACCTCCCAATTTTTGGCTGCCCTCACCAAAGGGCTATACTAAAATACACCCACTTGAGGGTTACAGGCCCTACTACATGTATGTAAGCATGGGTCATTGTTGAACCTCCCAATTTTTGTCTGCCCTGGCCAAAGGGCTATACTACAATACACCCACTTGAGGGTTACAGGCCCTACTACATGTCTGTAAGCATGGGTCATTGTTGAACCTCCCAATTTTTGTCTGCCCTGGCCAAAGGGCTATACTACAATACACCCACTTGAGGGTTACAGGCCCTACTACATGTCTGTAAGCATGGGTCATTGTTGAACCTCCCAATTTTTGGCTGCCCTGGCCAAAGGGCTATACTACAATACACCCAGTTCTTGTTTACAGGCCATCCTGCATGTCTGTATCCAGGGGCATTGGTGAACCTCCCAATTTTGGACTGCCCTGGCAAAGGAAGATACTACAATAGACCCAGTTCTTCAAAATGGGCACATTATTTCTAGACAGGGCTTCATGTACGTCTCTTGTCAGGGTCATCGGAGTGCGGCACAATGTTTTCACGTAAAATCTTTCATGTAATCACAAAAAGTAACATACACCAGCTGTATCTCACTATTGGGTATGTGCCCTTAACATTTCCACCCTAAATATTCATTTTGGTGTCATTTTGGAAGGTTTTCTGGACACTCCGTAAAATTGGCGTGAAACTCGGACAACATTGTTCACAGCTGTGACTTTTGAGTGAGAAATGCTTCCAGGGGTCTTCCCCATGGTGTTGCCATGTCATTTCAGCACTCTTCTGAGACTTTTGTGACATTTTTAGGGTTTTTCCAGGCAGCCGGCAGTCATTTCATAAAAATACTCGTGTCTCCCATAGGATAACATTGGGCTCGTTACTCGGGCCGAGTACACGAGTATCTCGGGATGCTCGGCCCGAGCTTCGAGCACCCGAGCATTTTAGTACTCGCTCATCACTAATTAGGACTCATGAAAATTAACAAGAGGACTTTAGTTATTTTAGAGCTTACAATGACGCTGAGTTTGTTTGTGACTTTGGACTTTTATGCCCCATTTTGCAGTCGTGGCACCCCTGCATCTTGGTCACCACAATGGTACTGCACCTACTCTACAGGTGTGGTGCCATGCTCTCAGTTAAGATGGGAGCGCAAAGCTGAGACACCCAATCACACACCCAACACCCATCCTAACTCCAGACCAGGTAGATGCAGGGCACAAGAGGCTCCTTGAGATGGTAGACTCCATCTGCTGGTAGGAGGAAGGAGTAGGTTAAGGGGGTAGAAGGAAGTTGGTTAGTGAAGAAGGAGCAGCAAGATAGAGTTCTAGGGAATGCTGGGGCTGGGGCCTAGTGGGACAAGTAGGTAGTTCAGCTGCAAACACCCAGTTCAGAGAACCCCAAATCTACAGCCAACTTCCAGTTTGGGTAGAAGAACTGGATGCATGAAGGGTGTCGGCCCCAATTTGGTGTGGAATTTTAAGACCAAGCCAGGAAAATGGAGGCCACTGCACGTCAGGTGCAGTGGCCATCACCGTGTACTCTCCCAAGCACAGTAACCATAGAGGGTCAAGAGAACCTGCCAGGCCGTCATTCAACAGGACCCGCAGTCGCCTGCCTTGGGATCAGTAGCACAAAGGTGCAGAGGAAGAGAGAGAGGACAACAGCACAGAAAGGAAAGAGCAGCACAGAAAGGCTTATGAACGGTGTCTTGGTGGAGTGTTCCTGGATTACATGGAAGCTGGCCAAGTGGCAACCTGGAGTGGCACAATACCTGGGCTGGGCAAGAATTGTGAAAGAACTCAGTAAAGAGCCAGTAAGAAATGCAACCCCGTGTCTCTCACTTTCTTCCTGCGCCCTGCAGCGATTAGCACAACTACCACCACCAATCATGTAACAGTTACACTAAAGTTCAGGAGCCTGCTCCATCTGTGGGGAGTGTTACATCAAAGCTGCCAAACCATCTTTCCCCTGAGACCAATACAAGCAGCGCTGGTCATCCCTGACTAGACACCACAGATGGTGCCATGATCATCTTTATAAACTTTATCACCCCTGTAAATATCCCCTTTTAATGACTGGTTGCAGCAACGACTCCCAGGAAGAGTCACCATGACATCACCCAAACTGTTAACCCCTGGAAGCTGAGTACTCTGGACCCATGACCGCTGCACAGTGACCTTTGTTGGCCAACCACAAGGGTACAAATTATTTTCTGTCTGACTTTGAATTGGTGAAGTCCAAACTCTTTAAACATGATTTTAACCATTTCAACCCTGATATGCATTAACAACTTACCGTATATACTCGTGTATAAGCCGACCCGTGTATAAGCCGACCCCCCTACTTTTGCCCCCAAAATCTGGGAAAAACTATTGACTCGTGTATAAGCCGAGGGTGGACCCCAGCACAGGTATACAGCCCCCAGCAGTGTGGTATACAGGCCCCCCCGATGGTATACAGGCCTCCCCAGTGGTAGTATACAGCCCCCAGCAGTGTGGTATACAGCAGCCTCCCCAGTGGTATATACAGGCCCCAGCAGTGTTACAGCAGCCTTCCCAGGGTATATACAGCAGCAGCCCCAGGGTATATACAGCAGCAGCCCCAGGGTATATACAGCAGCAGCCCCATGGTATATACAGCAGCAGCCCCAGGGTATATACAGCAGCAGCCCCAGGGTATATACAGCAGCAGCCCCATGGTATATACAGCAGCAGCCCCAGGGTATATACAGCAGCAGCCCCAGGGTATATACAGCAGCAGCCCCATGGTATATACAGCAGCAGCCCCAGGGTATATACAGCAGCAGCCCCATGGTATATACAGCAGCAGCCCCATGGTATATACAGCAGCAGCCCCAGGGTATATACAGCAGCAGCCCCATGGTATATACAGCGGCAGCCCCATGGTATATACAGCAGCAGCCCCATGGTATATACAGCAGCAGCCCCATGGTATATACAGCAGCAGCCCGAGGTATACAGGCTCCCCATCAGTATACAGGCCCCCCCATGGTCCGTAAACCTGTAAAGGAAGATGATTATACTTATCACTGTCCCGCTGCCGTCCCCGCTCTGCATCGCGATCCTCCATCTGCATCGCGATCCTCCATCTTCATTCACCGGCTTCCAACTTCCTGTGTTCTGCGCCGAATGACGTCAATGTCGGCGCCGACAGGAAGCCGGAAGATGGAGGAGCGCGATGCAGATGGAGGATCGCGATGCAGAGTGGGGATGGCACCGGGACAGTGATAAGTATAATCATCTTCCTTTACAGGTTTATGGACCATGGGGGGGGCCTGTATACTGATGGGGGGTCTGTATACCTCTGGGGGGGGGAGCGCCCGTATAGTGACTCGCGTATAAGCCGAGGGGGTAACTTTTCAGCCCAATTTTTTTGCTGAAAAACTCGGCTTATACGCGAGTATATACGGTACCCATATTTTTCTCCTTTACTTTTGTCAAGAACACTTCCACAAACATGTCAAGTAGAATAAACTTTAATGAATACTTATTTTTAAATAAAACAGGTCACCAACTCACACCAGATTGTTATCCCATTGACTGAAAACACCAGGCTTTAAATTCACCTTCAAATTATTTGGTAATTTTAAAGGTTCTAATACTTTTCCCGATCATGGGCACTTAATTTTGGATTATCTTCCTGAATAAAAAATTATTCTATAAATAATTTTTTAATGTTGGTTCTTTATCTACTTTTAGGACTTGAAAAAAATCTGATGTTGTTTTAGGTCACATTTATGCAAAAATATAGAAAATTATGAAAGATTTACAAACTTTCAAGCCCCATTGTAAATGACTTATTTATCTACTGTCTTTAGCTCAGATATCTCTATAAGCCAATCTCATATTCTGTGACAAGACTATTCTGGTGTTTTATCTCCTGTTTGCCTGATGTACTGAACACAAGGTTATTGTCACGAGTGTCTTGGGAGATTGGCGACAGCCCTGGGATCTAAGCGTCACATTGTTTTGTGAAACTCTGGATTTTAAATATGTTTGCTTTCCGATTTTACAGCTAGGGTTAATGACCCTTTCCTTATTGATAGTTCCTGGTCAGTTCTTGTCACGCTTGGGAGGTAAGGGAATCAGGTAATTTGATGGTGTGATGGGCAAAGGGGGTCAGGAGAGCCTAATCTAACCCTGATGCTGGGGTCCCTGGCTTTCCCTGATCTCGGAGGTCCCTCTGATGGTGAGGAGTTCCGAGCCTCCACCCTGTACCCTAAACTCATGATTAGCCCTAGGCTGAGGGCCCTTACCTCCACCCACGGGTCAGGGATCACAGCTTCTCCCACGGCAATAGAACTCCAGGAGAGGCTTCAGCACAGCAGCAAGACTTCTTCTCAGCTCAATGACCAAGAGCCAACTAACTCTATAAACGTTACCTGACAGAGGAGAGGGAAAGCTATTTAAAGCCAGGGGTAGGGGATTCCAGGTGAGTGACACTTAAACCACTCAACCAGCAGCTGAACATAATAGTGAATGTAGCTCTGGAACACAACACAGGAGTCATAACCTTCACACCAATCCCTCATGCAGACCTTAAAGGAAAACAACACATACAGCAGCATCCAGCGATGTCAGTGTAAACTAAGCGTGTGACAGTTCTATCTCAGGTGCTACTGGTCTGTGGCCACACCTATTCCCTTTATATAGTCACATGAGCCATCTTCTATGGCTTGTAAGAGATTAATTCTATTCTGACCATCTTGGAGGAAGGAAGCTTGTTGTATGGATGTAGCCTTGAAGTTAAAGTCATGTTGCCTGCATCCCTGGTGTCTGGCTGCAGCTCTGAAGTGGTACCGTATTGTTCGGGTAAGAGGCATTTTCCCCCCAAAATTGAGGGGAAAATGGAAGTGCGTCTTACTATCCAAATCTAAAAAAAAAAAAAAAATTACCGTTGGGAGATGAGGTGGGGGTGGGTTGGGGGGTTTTTAGTGGTGGTGCCAGGAGCAGGTATCACAGGTCCATGGAGGATGGGGGCACATCAGCTATTTTCTTGAAGTCTTAACTTCTTGCAACCAGTAACAGGTTGTGAATGAATATTAACACAGAACATGATGGTGCCCACCACAACTTCCCCCGCAGATCTGGTTCTGTCGCTCTTCTTCCATCATTCGTGGTCCTGTGATACTTGCTCCTGGCACCCCTACTCCACCAAAACAACCCCCCGACTTCAGTAAGCCATGGTGGGTCCAGGGGGGAAGGATATATATATACATATATACACACTCCAGGATGGGGGGCATGTACAAAAGATGGGGGACATATATACCAGGAAGGGGCCATGTACAAAGGTTTGGGGATATATATATACCAGGATGGGTGGCATTTAGAAAAGATGGGGGACAAATATATATACCAGGAGTGGGGACATATAAACCAGGATGAGGGGCCATGTACAAAGGATGGGTGACATATATACCATGAGGGTTGACATACATACCATGATGGGGAGTTTGTACCAGGATGGGGGGCTATTTACCGGGATGGGGCCCATATATACCAGAATGGGGGCATATATGCTGCTTGTAAGACAGACACTGGCATTATGTAAGGAAAGGAGAGATAAGCGGTTGTTGGGGCACTCAAAGGAAGAGGCTTTCCCATTTATCTTTTGGGTTTTGTTACAATAGTAGTGATGTCTAGGGCACTTATCAGACTTTGCACTAGCCAGGGAGAGTGGAGGTACAGCACACGGACTAGGCACATGATGGCGGTGGGGGAGGCACCCATTTAGGGATGTTTGGGGAGCTTAGGGGCCGGACACAGCTTTGTGCCCGGAGGTATTCCATCCCATTGTGCCATGCACCAGACATACCTTAGTCGGTGTGTGACAGTTATCTGGCCTCTCCACTTGTTTCCAGTATGAGACATGTGTCCCCTTGTTCTTTACTCTTTTCACTGCTCCCATGCTCTTCCTCTCCCGTCTCTTGAAAAATGGGATAACCTGCGGGACATGAGATTCATTAGCAGTTTATGTATTCTGTGAAGCCTCTGAGTAATTACAGCACTACCTTATATCCTATACTAGTAGACAGCTGTAAATTACAAATACACTAGTAATCCTGATGTAATCATAGATGGAATTAAGGACTTAATACAGAGTGTCAATATGTAAAGCTCGAACCATGGGACTGATACTCAACACAAAGAAGACAAACATATTGACTACTGCCAGGTATGACAGGGACACATTTCAGATGGACGGCAACAAATTGGAAGCTGTAAAGAACTTTAACCTACTTGGATCAATGATCACTCAAGATGCAGCGATGACATTAGAAGTCAATAGGAAAATAGCTATAGGCAAATCAACAATGAAGTCACTGGACAAGGTCTTCAATTTAAGGAACATTTCACTGGCAACCTAAACACAGCTCACGTGAGGGGAAATAGTGCAGTCACATGGGCACCTAAAGTACGTTTTTATGATAAATACATGGATTTTTTATCTTTTTTGAACATTTGCTGATGTACAGTGCATGATCTGAAAAACAGTGGGCTCAGTTTAAAAATAAAGAAGGACATGACAGGTTCCCCTTAAGTGATGGAGGCAAATGCTGATACCGCGTTCTTCTTATCAGACAGAGTGGCCCTCTCCTTTCGCTATACACTGATCAATGTGATTGGTGCAGAGCAGGAGAAGAAGCTGCCGGGACCTGAATGAAGGCGTTGTGTCTTGTGCCACTGAAGGACCTTCCACCCAATCAATTCAAGGACCTTTCGTGTCTTATGACTCATCACATCATCTGGAAGATCTTTCAGCTGCATAGGACTCACAGACTCCATTCAGAGCTCAGTCAGGAACTTCAGTATGTGGTAATGATTAGTTTGTGAGTCTGTACATATGTAGCAGAGCTGTGTGTGTCTATATATGCATATGTTACAGAGCTGTTTGTGTCTATGTGCAAGTAGTAAAGCTGTGTGTATGTACACCATGTTCCAAATTATTATGCAAATTGGTTTTAAGTGTCATAGGGTTTGTTTTTGCCAATGAAACCCATTGATGGTATTGTGTCTCAGGGTTCTTTGGATCACTGAAATCAATCTCAGATATCTGTGATAATTAGTTTGGCAGGTGAGCCCAATAAAAGGAAAACTGGGTGTTCCAGAATATTAAGCAGGTCACAGTTTTCAAGTAACATGGGAAAGAAAAAGGATGCTCTGCTGCCGAAAAGCATAATATAATAGTGCAATGCCTTGGACAAGGGATGAAAACATTTGATATTGCATGAAAACTTAAGCGTCATCATCGTATTGTGAAGAGATTTGTGGCTGATTCTGAGCACAGACGTGTTCGTGCAGATAAAGGCAGAATGAGGAAGGTTTCTGCCAGGCAAGTTCATCAGATTAAGAGAGCAGCTGCTAAAAAGGCCTTACAAACCAACAAACAGATATTTGAAGCTGCTGGTGCCTCTGGAGTCCCTCAAACCTCAAGGTGTAGGATCCTTCAAAGGCTTGCTGTGGTGCATAAACGTACTATTTGGCCACCCCTAAACAGTACTCACAAGCAGAAACGGTTGCAGTGGGCTCAGAGATACATAAAGACTAATTTTCAAACAGTCTTGTTTACTGATGAGTGCTGGCCACCATGTCCCAACAAGGATGCAATGTCAGCAAGGAGGTGGAGGAGTCATGTTTTGGGCCGGAATCATTGGGAAACAGCTGGTAGGCCCCTTTAAGGTTACTGAAGGTGTGAAAATGACATCTGCAAAGTATATAGAGTTTCTGACTGAGAACTTTCTTCCATGGTACAAAAAGGAAAAACATGCCTTTAGGAGCAAAATCATCTTCATACAGGACAGTGCAACATCTCATGCTGCAAGGAATACCTCTGTGTCATTGGCTGCTATGGGCATAAAAGGGGAAAAACTCTTGGTGTGGCAACCATCTTCCCCTGACCTCAATCCTATAGAGAACCTTAGAAGTATAATCAAGCACAAGATCTATGAAGGTGGGAGGTAGTTCACATCAAAACAGCAGCTCTGGGAGGCTATTCTTACATCATGCAAAGAAATACAAGCAGAAACTCTCCAGAAACTCACAAGTTCAATGGATGCAAGACTTGTTGAGGTGATATCAAAGAAGGGTTGCTATGTTAACATATAACTTGGCCTGTTAGGATCTTTTGGAGTTAAATAGCTTTTTATTTCAGTGAATGTGACCTCCTAATGCTGCAAATTCAACAAATGAGCATTTTCAGTTCTTTCAAATGTATCAAATGTGTAGAAACTCTACAGTGCCTAATAATTTGGAACAGTGCATTTAGAGTTTTTTTTAATTTTGAAGATTATACTGTTATCATTGGGAGGTTTCTTCAATAAAATTCGATGTATACTGTAACTGATGATGACTTTTATTACACTGACTGTCATTTGCACCGACCATTTAGGAAAATCAGAGAAAAAGAACATTTGCAGAATAATGTGGAACATGGTGTACATGTGCATATGTAGGAAATCTGTGGGTGTCTATGTGCATGTAGCAGGGCTATGTGTATGTATATGTATGCAGTAAAGCTGTGTTTGTATAATACACACTGCATAGAGACACTAACAATAGATTTATTACTTCCCTATTCAACCCTGGTACATTAAAAATAGTGATAATAACTCCTGCACTTTACACTGCCAGGGAAGGTTTAATAAATAGGAAAAATGCTTTTTTCCTATTTTCAGCTTCCTAAACCTTGGATGCATCTTATAATAAAGGTGCAACTTATAGTCTGAAAAATACGATAAGTATTGTTGTAATTAGGACTTTATAAAAAGTGCATGCTTCGGAATTTGAAAACAGCGTATGAGGGATTTTTGTGGGTGTTTCCTCATTGTTCTCCAGGTTTTTTTCCCACAGAACTGTTCTTGAAACATTTCCTTCACATTCTATAGTTAATATTACTAATATGCAGGTGATGGTACTAATTTACTTAGTTAGTTGCCATGGGACCGGATATGTCCACATGTTCCCAATATTCGCCAACTGATTGGTCCACCTGAAATACAAGAAAAAAGTGGCCACCATATTGGCACACCCAAATGATGTGCCAATATGATGGCTGCACGCTGCTGCTATCCTCTGTGTCCTCAGTCTGCCGCCTCCTCCTCCTCCACTGCTGCTCCGCCTCGGAGGCCGTCACACTCTCAATGCACATGCGGGCGCCATGTTTGTACAACCTGTCGTGTGCAGTAGTTGACCGGGTGTCCAAACATGGCACCCCCAAGTCTGCAAACCTACCCCCATTCTCACCTTACAGGCCCGGCGTTCTTCCCTACTTCCTCCCATTTGCGTTCCACTGTAGAATGCATATTTGAGGATGAACTGTTCCTACTATATGCGTTCCACATTGGAATACACTCTGCCTGGTGACAGACTGCACACAGAGGAGATAGTGAGAGTGTGTACAGGGGAAGAGAGACAGCACACTGGGCGAGCAGATGGGGAAAGACAGCACACTGAAGGAAATGACTGCACACTGAGAGGAGAGAGCTGGCACACTTGAGGGGGAGAGAGACGATGCACTGGGGGGAGAGATGGTACACTGGGGGAGAGAGAGATGGCATATTGGGGGAGAGACGCTCAAAGGAGAGCACACGGGGCAGAGCGCACAGGGAGGGAGAGACAGTGCACAGGGGTGACAGCTCAAAGGAGAGCGCACACAAGAGGAGAAGACAGCACAGATTAGAGAGAGACAGCACACAGGGAGAAGACAACAAGGGGGGAGACAGCTCAAGAAAAAAGATCACACGAGGGCAGAAGACAGCACATGGGGGATAGTGCACAGAGGAGATACAGCAGCTGCTCTCAGCAACACAGAGCTTGCCCCCATCTTTACGTTATCACCATCCCCATGCAATGGCATTGGGCACCCATCTAGTATAAAAAAAAAAAAATAAAAATGAAGCAGTGTTTCTGCGGGAGAGAACCTACTGCTAGCAGTCCGCTCCCTTTTTAAAACACACACATTTTTGTATGGGGGAGTCAGGAGGGATACCCGTTTAGATTGTGAGCCCCAATGAGGACAGTGTTGCAAATGTATATAAAGTGCTAGAGGTTGTAGGTAATAGGGATGGGCGAATCTACTCGTTACTACTCGGTACTCGCCGAGTAGTAAGGGATTCGCCCGACTCGTTACACTGCGAGTAATCTCAGGGATGACTCGCAGTCAGTAACGAGTCCGCAGGGAGCGAAGGAAGAGAGGGGGGAGAAATGCTCCTTACCTCTCTTCCGGCTTCTGCTATGTGCTGTGTGCTGGGCTCTGGGACTTGCTGGCTGCGGCAGCTCCAGGGTCCTAGAGCCCGCCTACACAGAGATGTAGCAGAGCTGAGAGAGTTCTCAGCCTGCTCACTCCCTGTGCATAGATATGTATATGTATGCACAGGGTTGTGGCAGTGAAGATGTCGTTTTTGGACTACGTCGGACGGAAGAGGATTTTTGGAGTAAAGATGGAGTCTCTAATGTCTTTTTTGTTTTATTTTTAATAAAAAATTTTTCTCTGTGTTGTGTTTTTTTTTTATATTGAGTACTGGAAATTCATGGCGGTCATGTCTAATATTGGCGTGACCGCCATAAATTTCGGGCTTAGGGCCAGCTGATAATACAAAGCTGGCCCTAACCTCTTTATTACCCAGCGTGCCAATGCCACCAGGGCCGCTGGAAGAGCGGGGTTCAGCGCCAGAGGATGGCGCTTCAATGAATGCGCCATCTTCTGGGGCGGCTGCGGGCTGCAATTTGCAGCGGGGGGTGCCCAGAAAGCTTGGGCATCCCTGCGCTGCGAATTCCAGCCCCCAGCTGCTTAGCTGTACCTGGCTAGACATAGAAATTGCGCGGAGCCCCACGCATTTTTTTTTTTATTATTTCATGAAATTCATGAAATAATAAAAAAAAGGGCTCGCCTATATTCTTGTGTCCGGCCAGGTACAAATAGGCACCTGGGGGTTGGGGGCAGCTCGTCGCTGCCTGCTGGATCCGGCTGGTTACAAAAATACGGCGAAGCCCACGTAATTTTTTTTTTTGAAAAATCTATAAAACAATCCTAAAAAAGGATTGCATCTTTACTAACCCCTCGACCATGGTGGAGGGGTTAATAAAGAGGCAGTCCCTTTTTTAGGATTGTTTTATGGATTTTTCAGAAAAATTTCACGTGGGCTTCGCCGTATTTCTGGAACCAGCCAGATCCAGCAGGCAGCGACGGGCTGCCCCCAACCCCCAGGTGCCTATTTGTACCTGGCCGGACACAAGAATATAGGCAAGCCCTTTTTTTTTATTATTTCATGAATTTCATGAAATAATTAAAAAAAAAAATGCGTGGGGCTCCGCGCAATTTCTATGTCTAGCCAGGTACAGCTAAGCAGCTGGGGGCTGGAATCCGCAGCGCAGGGATGCCCAAGCTTTCTGGGCACCCCCCGCTGCAAATTGCAGCCCGCAGCCGCCCCAGAAGATGGCGCGTTCATTGAAGCGCCATCCTCTGGCGCTGAACCCCGCTCTTCCAGTGGCCCTGGTGGCAATGGCTCACTGGGTAATTAAGGGGTTAGGGCCAGCTTTGTATTATCAGCTGGCCCTAAGCCCGAAATTTATGGCGGTCACGCCAATATTAGACATGACCACCATGAATTTCCAGTAATCAATATAAAAAAAAAAACACAGAAAATTTTTTATTAAAAATAAAACAAAAAAGCCATTAGAGACTCCATCTTTATTTTAAAAATCCTCTTCCGTCCGACGTAGTCCAAAACGCAATCTCAGGTCTGCTACTTCCCTGTCTGTGCTTAGACAGACAGGGATGTAGCAGAGCTGAGAACTGACTAAACAGTCAGAGTTCAGCTCAGGGCATTAGGACCTGAGCTGAACTCTGCTGTCAGCCAGACTCGCTCTGCTCCGGAGATTCCCGAGGAGTGACGCAAGTTAATTTATTCACTGCTCCTGTCACCATTCGGGAATCTCCGGAAACAGAAGCAGAGAGACTCGGGGAGCAAGTCTGCGGCTGAGGCGGCAGCGGCGGCGGAGGCAGGGGTAAGTAGCCGGCCGGGCCGGTGCACCCCCCCTCTCCCCCCTCACCCCCCCTGACCCCCCCTTCCCCCCTCCCCCCTTCAATCTTTTTTTTTTTTTATTATTCTTTAAAAGCCAGCGGCTTTTTGCTGCTGGCTTTATAAGAATAACATGGGGATTTGCAGGTTTTTCCTCTGCTGCCAGACCCCTTATAGGGTCCGGCAGCAGAGGAATCGCTGCAATACTCGCCTCCCCATTCATTTACATTGGACTCGCTAGACTCGCAACGAGTAGCGAGTCCTGGACTCAGACTCGTTACAGTCTAGCGAGTCCGAGTAATTTAGGATTCGCCCATCTCTAGTAGGTAATCATTAGCATTGATGGCAAGAAGAAGAATCAACACCTTCAAAATGTAATGCTGGAGAAGGATGTTATCAATACCATGGATGGCAAGAAGAACTAATAAATATATTTTGAAACTAATTAAGTCAAATGTGCCACTCGAAGCAAGGATCACCAAGCTATGACTTCCCGACTTTGGACACATGATACAAAGAAAGCAATTTTGGTTGGAGGAATAGAAGGAACAAGGTATAGAGGAAGACCAGTAAGTTGATGGCTTGATACAATCGAAATAACTGTGGACAAGATGCTGGTTGACCTCAACTAGACTTCCACAAGATCAACCTTCATAGAGTTCGTTCATACATCAAGTCGCCGTATCTTGAGATCAAGCTGAAGGCTGTAAAAAAAATACACTTCTATGGACATGCACCTGATGAGAGCACAGGGAGAGGGGTACTCGGACACCGGGATGGGTTTGATGGCTGTGACTGAGGTGATGGGAAGCAGCTTAGTGTAGTACAGCTCCCCACAGGTGGTGCTTTACCTCAGGGCAGCGAAGATGGATGAGGGGAGTTGTTCTTACCCCTCTGAGGATGCTGAGGCCCTCCGGGTACTGGCGGGAAGGAAGACAGACACCGTTTCAGCTTTAACGTCCTTTTACTGGTACAGGCAAACAATACACGGTACAGTCTGGAAGAATGGGGACATAACTGCAGGTTCAGGGAGCCCCTATGCAGTCTGAAGATGTTCCTTTCCTATTAACTTTCGGGGCCTAAGTTTATCTTGCTCTCTGTCTTTAACCTTCTTTGCCGAGCTCTCTCGCCAGTCCCCTGGTCTTGTACGGTTAGGTACAGGTTATCCTTGACCGGTACGGATGGGAGCAACAGGAACGCACTATCTCTCCCGCCACCGGAATGCGGACCATTGCCTTCATAGTCTTGGACCGATTATGGGCCTGAGGAGTGAGGTACCGTTTTGTGGTGCCTATGGCTACCCTGTTTTTAAGGGCCCGCAGCTCGTCGGTTTGCGGTCAGGGATGAACCGCTGACAGCCTCGGCTTCCATGTTGCCGGTGTTTCCTCATACTTACCCAGCCGGCTCCAACTGATGCTGGTTCATCCCCCTCTGTCCCGGGTCACCCTCCAGAAGATGGATGATCCCTCTGTCACTCAGCTGTCAGGCGCATCCTAACTGACTGCCTTCCCAGAACTGTCTGACTAAAAACTCTCTACTTCATGGTTTTCCCACTCTAACCTAGGCGCCACCCCCTGGCACTTACTATATCAGTCCCCCCTATTCTAAGGTGGCCTAGTGTTGGGTGCTAATACAGACTCCATAAGCACAATCCCAAACCCTTAGCTACGAAGGCACTACACCTTCTATTTGGGGTGCAGTACCTCCCTGTGGTGCCTAGCCATAGGGGCGCCACACACCTTTCTGAATAAATCAAGAATATTTCATACAGTTTGGGGAGCAACATATATCTTTCTATTCCTTTGGATGTTAACCTGGCCAATATGAGCAGCAGATACCTGCAGTTATCCACACTGTACATTCTGATAGAAATACATTCATTAGTCAGATTATGCCATAGAGGATAAACAAGTTAATCTAATTACGTTCCTTTATAATGACAAGAAAAACATGATGCTGATTTTTTTTTCAATTGCAATAAGGTAAAGCATATTTTGATTGTAACAAATAACCTTTTGTGTTTAGATGCTGATTCCTTTTCAAGACGACCAAAATGTAATTAAAAATTAAAATTAAAAATGAAACATATTTATTTTTGTTTACGAAAGCTGAAGGGTAAGAAAATAAAAAAGAACCTATGCAACATGGAGAAAAACCTTAGGTTATGTTCTTGTTAACCCCTTTGTTCCATTTGAGGTTCCCAGCAAGCACTGGGAATTCTCAAACAGAATGTGATCAGGGCTGCCCAGCAGTCACCCTGACCTGCTACTTTCACCGCCCTGAAATGGGATGTCATCAGTGGGCTGTTGGTATAAAATAATGGGGATCACTGTAAAGTCACCTGATGACCATCGGTGTACTGTCCATACCGACAGACCCTGCAGCCACTACGGATCCCATGAGCTTCGGTGCCAGGTGCCTCTGATTTAGGCACAATTTCAGCGGTATTTACATATATCGGATTCATGAGATGCAGATACCGTGGAACAGAATGGTGCAGCAGGGTGCCATTATTTTCCTGTTATGCCCATTCAGCCTGTGCGTCTGAGGGTGACTTGGCACAATGATGTCATTAGATCACGCTTCCTGCAATTGGAGCAGATATCAGGTGAACAGCAGGGGAGTATCTTGGATTTTCTTTTGTTACGATGTAAGTACTTTTGGGGGACATATTACTTTGTAGGGGCATCACAGTGTGTGTGGATACCTCATACTGTATTAAGGGCTATGCGGGGGGCCCTAACACTGAGCTGAGATCTGCAGGAGCCATCATATTGTGTATGTGTGCCCTCATACTATGTTAAAAGCTTTGGGGTCCTTATACTTTCATACTTTATTGGTGTACAGTTCTCATACTGCCTGTGGGGGTACATCACATTGTTGGGACCATCATACTGTTAACAGTGGGTTATGGAGTCTATATGCTATGCAGGGTAGCTGTGAGAGGCACTTTATGGCATTATATTGGGGGAGGTATTATACTGTGTTAACGGTACTGCGGCATTATCATAATGTATGGGCAGCCGTAAAGTGGGATTATCCTTTCCTGGAGCACTGTGGTGTCATCATACTGGGCCTATGGCAGGAATGAAAGCTTGGGGATTCACTGTAAGGGTATAATGCAGTATGGCCGGCATGTTTGAGGGCATTATACTTTATGACATAAGGGTCATGAAAGGGCTATAGCACTGGGTGAGAACTCCAAGGGGCTTCAGTATTGGCATAATTACTATGTACCTGCCGCGATACGTGTACGTTTCCTTGTTTTTACGAATTGGGATGTCTGATCCACCTACTCTGCTGAATATCTTTTTTGGGGAGGTGTAGAGTGGGACTTGATAAGGTCTTTTACTAAAGGTACCGTCACACGCTGCAATATTGCTTGCAATTTCACTGGCAATTTGCTGGTTGCTGTGAAGTCATGGTCACATTGTTACATGTGTACACGGCAACAAAATAGAACAATGTGGCCATGATTTCACTGCAACCAGCAGTACCTTAAGGGGTCCCATGATTTCTGAGATGAGGAGATTGGAACTTATCCTCACTACACTTAAAGTACTGTAGGATAACAGACAGATGCAGTTGTATGGAGGAAACGGTAGGGAATTTTCAAGTAAATTACAGAAGGGATCATGTTTTAAAAAGAGATACTTAGCTTGGCTAGGACGGTGACGGGCATGGGGACGACATTGGGGAGGGAGGAGTGGCTCTTCCATTGCATTACAGGATCTCACGGACCCAGAGATGTTCAGAAATTACTGCATACCATAGCGATTCTTACTAAAAGAGCGATACTCAGGGTATGGCTGGAGGCTACTCCGCCGTCACGATGGGAAGTAATCTCAGACATCAAGAAGGCAATGACATTAGAAAGAATAGAGGCGGAGTCAAACAAAAATAAGTTGCCGACAAAGTTCTTCAAAAAGTGGAGGAATTTTATTATGCATTGTCTAACAGATGCTGAGGTGGAGTCAGTGGTCACACCTTTCAAAAATTCAGAATGGTGCCTGACAGAACAGCTACGGGGATCATTGGGTCGTCTGGAATTGCAGCAAGGTTGATCGCCACGGAGCCAGGATGGACGGAATGATATAGATTTGCAGGGATATCTGATGGAGAGAGGTGAAGCGGTGCTAAGGAGGTGGGTGGGAGGGGATATTTAGGTTTAGAGGGTCTATTGTTGGGACCCTTTTCTCTTTGGTTGGAGACTGATGGATGTAACAGATACATTTACTGTACTTAACGTGATTTATGTGATAACTAAGAAAATCTAATAAAGATATTTGGTAAAAAAAAAAAAAAAGAGATACCGTATATACTCGTGTATAAGCCGATCCGTGTATAAGCCGACCCCCCTACATTTGCCCCCAAAACCTGGGAAAACCTATTGACTTGTGTATAAGCCGAGGGTGGACTCCAGCACAGGTATACAGCCCCCAGCAGTGTGGTATACAGGCAGGCCCCAGAGGTATATACAGGCAGCAGCAGCCCCCAGAGGTATATACAGGCAGAAGCAGCCCCCAGAGGTATATACAGGCAGCAGCAGCAGCCCCCAGAGGTATATACAGGCAGCAGCAGCAGCCCCCAGAGGTATATACAGGCAGCAGCAGCAGCCCCCAGAGGTATATACAGGCAGCAGCAGCAGCCCCCAGAGGTATATACAGGCAGCAGCAGCAGCCCCCAGAGGTATATACAGGCAGCAGCCCCCAGAGGTATATACAGGCAGCAGCAGCAGCCCCCAGAGGTATATACAGGCAGCAGCAGCAGCCCCCAGAGGTATATACAGGCAGCAGCAGCAGCCCCCAGAGGTATATACAGGCAGCAGCAGCAGCCCCCAGAGGTATATACAGGCAGCAGCAGGCCCCCAGTGGCACTCGCCCCCCCACACTGTGCAGAGCACCCCCTCCCGATGCATTATCTTACCATCCAGCCGCGTCTTCATCACCGCCGGTCCTCCCGTCCATCCTCGCGCGCTGCGTTCCTGGTCTCATGTGACCCGGCGGTCGCAGTCGGATGACGTCATCGCGCCGGGTCACGTGAGAGCCGAACACAGCGCGAGAGGATGGACGGGAGGACGGTGATGAAGACGCGGCTGGATGGTAACATAATGCATCGGGAGGGGGGGCTCTGCACAGTGTGGGGGGGCGAGTGCCATTGGGGGCCTGCTGTATATGGGGGCCTGCTGTATACCCCACTGGGGGCCTGTAAACATCTGGGGGCTGTATGCACGGCTCCCCCTGCCGCTGTGATGGGCGGGGGGAGCCGTGCATATCTAATGAGCGGCCCCATGTGACGGGCCGCTCTGTCAGGAGCCTCTCCCCGCCTCCTCCAGCCTCCCCAGCACCCGGACACAGCCCCCACACAGCACATGTACCGTATAGACCCGTGTATGAGCCGAGGGGGTGACTTTTCAGCCCAATTTTTGGGCTGAAAAACTCGGCTTATACACGAGTATATACGTTACTTAAAAAGTTTAAGGTTTTGTACAAGTCATTTAAATAAAAGATAAAGCAATTATGTAAATTGTCTTTATTAAAACATAAAATTTTAAGTCTTAATCAACCATCCTCCATAATAATAATCTGCAAACAATCCCTGTATTTAGCCAGATATTGTAGTTCTGTGCTAACTTCTGCAGCTACAGAATCCTGTAATCAGGAAATTAAAGGGATATTTCCCCCCAAATCCAAGGATAGGGAATAACTTGCGGATCACTAGGGGTCCAAGTGCTGGAAACCTCAGTGACCCAAGAACAGGGCTCATGAATGGGGTTCTGTTGACCTGCCCTGAATGAAGCATGCACAGCCTCTGTTCCATTAATTATCTATGGGACTGATGGAAATAGCTACGTGCATAGACCATTTATTTTTATTTATTATGCACTCTTACATAGCGGCATCATATTCTATAGCATTTTACAAACATCTGGGAAAACCCAATAACATGGAGAGAACATGTATACTCCTTGTTCTCCTTGGTGGGATTTTAGCCCAAGACCCCAGCGCTGACCACTGAGCCACCGTGCTGCCGAATGAATGCAGGAAAGCTTGCACATGTGCACCTCTGTTATATTCAGGGTGGGGCTACTGCGCCTTATTCAAGTGGTTCCACAGCACCATTCTTGGGAATGCAGGAGGACCCAGTGGTCGAACCTCCAGCAATCGGCAAGTTATGCTCTTTCCTCTAGATAGGGGATCACTTGATTTTTGATGAAAAACCTTTTACAGAAATACTGAGTAAGGCGGCCGTCACACGCACAGATATCTTGCCCGATATCGTTTAAGCGATCTCCTTTTTGATCGCTTAAGCGATATCGGGCTTAAAATCGATGCATGTAATCAAGCGATTCACGATGTGAAATCGCTTGATCGTGACATCGCTGATCTGAGGTCCGGTTCTCAGATCTAGCGATGATCGATTTCACGATCTCCTTCATCGTGGTGTATAACACCACGATGAACGATCTCCCAGCGGCAGAGCCTATGCTGGGAGATGGTAACTATGGTACACGTCGGGTAACTAAGCGACGCACGGCGCCTAGTTACCCGATGTGTACCATAGTTACCAGCGAGATCGCGGCTCCACATCGCTGGTGAGTCTGTCTGTGTGACATCTCACCAGCGATGTGAGCGATATTGTAAGCGATTGCGCGTGCACGTGATCGCTTACAATATCGCTATAGATATCTCAGCGTGTGACGGCCGCCTAAGAAACAACAAACAGATCACATATACTGTATGTAGCTAGACAGACTGATACAAAACAGAAAAAAAAAATTGCACAGCACTCACAGACTAATGTGAACCGGTGCCAGCAGGGCTGCTGGATCAAATAACTAGAAAAAATACTCTGCAGCACTCGGTTACTACTAATGATGTACATATGCTAATAAGCTATATATATATGAGAAAAGAGTTCAAAACTTACGTTTTTTCAAAAAACTCAAAATCTTATCTTTTTATTTCTCCACAAAAAAACATTCCCAAAGGAAAAGAAATAACGATTTAGGATTTAGGTCCAAAATTTTGAGTTTTTTGAAAAAACGTAAGTTTTTAACTTTTTTCTCATATATATAGCTTATTAGCATATGTACATCATTGGTAGTAACCGAGTGCTGCAGAGTATTTTTTCTAGGTATTTGATCCAGCAGCCCTGCTGGCACCGGTTCACATTAGTCTGTGAGTGCTGTGCAGTTTTTTTTTCTGTTTTGTATCTTATGGAGTTGCTGGCTCCATGCTGCAATTTGCACCCTTGTTGACTGCAGGTGATCTAGGGTTGAGATTTAGTCTGCCCACTGAGAGGTGGGGGGTGGACAAAGAGGATAGGGATATCAGCGTAGGACTCATCGGACCTGAAGTCACTTTGTCGCAGTCGACGAGCAAACAGACATTGGCCAATGTGTGTACCAAGAACTTCAGAAAAAAAAAGATAAGATTTTGAGTTTTTTGAAAAAAACGTAAGTTTTTTAACTTTTTTCTCATATGCCTCATAATATAGCTTATTAGCATATGTACATCATTGGTAGTAACCGAGTGCTGCAGAGTATTTTTTCTAGTTATTTTGTCTAGTTAGACAGACTGATAGATAAGAAGATACATTTGTGCTCAAAAGTTTACATACCCCGGCAGATTTTCTGCTTTCTTGGCCTTTCTTCAGAGAATATGAATGGTAACACAAAAACCTTTTTCCCACTCATGGTTAGTGGTTGTGTGAAGCCATTTATTGTCAAACTACTGTGATTTCCCTTTTTATATCATAATGACAACCTAAAACATCCTAATGACCCTGATCAAAAGTTCACATACCCCAGTTCTTAAAGGGAACCTGACCCCTAAAAATCAGCCCCCAGACCATTTATACCTGTCCCTGCACCTCCAGGAATGCATTGTAGGCATCCCTTTGTGTAAAAAAAATGGTATTTGTAAAGTATGTAAAAGTGCTTTTATTACCTTGCTTTCTGCGGCTTCTCAGTGCTTGAGAAGTCACACAGGGTGTTCCCTGTGGCTTCTCAGCACAGCCTGCAGATCAATTATTCACGCCCTGAAGGGCGTGCTAATGTATTGTGAGCTCCTTCGCCCCCCTCCATGGGCGATATAGGCTTTAAGACACTATTCGCGTCATACAGGGCTGTCACTAGGAATTTCGGGGCCCCTTACTGCCAAAATTTTAGGGCCCCCCTCTGAGACTCCGCCCAGCCCCCACCATGCCCCAACTACACCCATGCTCCGCCTCCACCCATGCTCCGCCTCCACCCATAGATATATTTATAGTGAAGAATTGTAACAGCACCAAAAATTACCTCAATTTATGTGCAAAGCTTTCCCAACCAGCAATCCAGATGATTCCTTACAATAGAGTAAAAAAAGGAAAGACTGTACAAAACAATAGAAAAAAGTGGACTTTATTGCCCAATGTGTGGCCACGCCATTGGGCAATAAAGTCCATTTTTTTCTATATTTTTGTTCTGTTTTTCCTTTTTTTTACACACTCTCTTTCTCTATTAAAAATCACACACATATACTCTTGAGACTGCTGTGGGCTTAATACACAATAGCTGTATATACAATAGAGAATACACAATAGAGATGGCTGCTAGCTGCATACACAATAGAGATGGCAGCGGACCGTATAGACAATGGAGATGGCTACTGGCCGTATAGACAATGGAAACGGCTGTGGGCTGTACACTCAACAGAGAATACACAATAGAGACTGCTGCTGCCTGTATACACAATAGAGATGGCTGCGGGACAAATGCACAATGGAGACGGCTGCGGGTCAAATGCACAATGAAGACGGTTATGGAACCTATGTACAATGGAGACAGCTGTGGGACAAATGCACAATGGAGACAGCTGTGGGACAAATGTACAATGGAGACAGCTGCGGGACAAATACACAATGGAGACGGCTGCTGGAAAAATGCACAATTGAGATGGCTGCGGGTTGTATGCACATTAGTGACTGCTGCTGGATGTATACACATTGGAGACTGTTCAGGCATTAGACATAGAGACTGCGGGCTGTATGCAAAGACTGTCAGCTGTATATCTTGTATACACAGACCGAACTCTACTGTATATACAGGTCCACACTATATACATACTGTTAGGCCTCCTGGCACCGCTTTCCAGCTCACCTCTCCCGGGTCGGCATCTCCTGCTCCTCTGCCGATCGGGCATCCGGCGTCAAGGCGTGCTGTGTCTCGGAGCCGTCACCTGGTTCCCTTCCTGTCAGCTGACCGCCGGGCTTGCACATGAGCACATTACTATGGTCGTATTCATGTGACCAATCAGCGGCGCACTAGGGGCACTCCTCTCCTGTGACTCTAGGGGCCGGCACGGTCCAACCTAACACCCTCCTTGACCAATAGCTGCTCTTCCTATGGTATATCAGGCCACCTCCTCTGATGGGAGGTGCCTGATTATTGTGTTAGTTGAGCTTCTGCTTTGTTAGCTGTTGGTTAGGCCTTCCTTGAACTCTGTTCCCTGGAACCCTTGCTGTGCTCTTCCTCAGTAGCACCATTCCCGTTCTCCCAGCTTGGTACCCTGTTATCCCGGAATCCTTAGTTGTGCCTTTGTATAGGCTAACCTTACGAGCCGCCCCCCCTGGTATTAGCTGCTGTGGTACTTAGATCCCCTGGGCTTGCCCCTGACAATCCCTGTATAGGGGTTGGGTAAACTAGGATCAGCTCACAAAGGGGAGTTTGGTACCACGGCCCAGTGGGTCCACTCTAGGGTGCCTTCCCCCGGAAGCGTGACACATACAGTATATCGATACACAAATACAGCATCCAGTGTGCACCTGTATATAGAGTGCTGTGTAGAGCCAGAGAGCGAGAGCCAAAGAGCGAGACCCAGAGAGCGAGAGCCAGAGAGCGAGAGCCAGAGAACGAGAGACAGAGAAAGAGAGACAGAGTACAAGAGACAGAGAGCGAGAGACAGACAGAGAGCGAGAGACAGACTGAGAGCGACAGACAAGCATCTAACTCACCAGCAGCAGCTCCCTCCTGAGTCCAGTCACTTGGCACCAGCCCTCACCTTGTCTGTTCTCGGTGATCCTGGCCACCGACTCTGGGTCCCGGGATATGGCTGCGGCTGTCATCAACAGTGTGTGTGTGCGGGGGCACCCAGCCACATCCTGAGCCACCACAGATCCCGGACACTTGTATTATTGTGCATCACCACCCCTGTCCTCACTACACCATGTGCCGGAGACGAGGAGTCCTGCTGGAGACCCTGCGCATCCTGGCGGCCCTGCTGCTGAACCAGGTAACATTGCACTGGGTGTATACTGGGTGTGTATACTGGGTGTGCACATCACTACATACAGCTGATATACACTATGTACAGCTCACTGCTACATACAGGTCACTACTAATCATATACAGTGTGCACTGTATACAGGACATGTTATACTACTATGTAAAACTACATACAGATCATTAAATGCCACTACTACATGCTGTATACATGTTACTACGACTTGCTGTGTACAGGTCACTACCACTGCTGTATTATACAGTGTAGTAGTGACCTGTATGTAGCAGTGAGCTGTGCATAGTGTATATCAGCTGTATGTAGTGATGTGCACACCCAGTATACAGTATACCCCCAGTGCAGTGTTACCTGGTGCAGCAGCAGGGCTGTAGTGTGGTGTCAGCTCCAGGGCCATCGCTCTCCACACAACTGCTGTTACTGCTTGTGGCACTGTCGGCTGTGGGAGGAGCAGGGAAGGAGGAGGAGGGGTGAGGAGGAGCGGGCTCAGGGGGGGCCCCGTCTGGGGTCCCCAGTCATAGCCACCAGCAGGAGTGCAGCAAAAGGTGAGCGCCGCCATGTTCTTTGTGGCCAGTGGTCAGTAGAAGTAGAGAATTCAACAAAATGGCCGCGGCCACTGTGTAGACGTCTCAACCTCTACTGACCACCGGCCACAAAGAACATGGCGACGCACACCACTCGCTGCCGCAGCTCTGGGCCCTGGCGGTGATAGATAGGAGAGGGGGGGCCTGTGCAAGACGTGGTGGGGCGGGGCCCAGAGGAGCC
The DNA here is from genome assembly GCA_033576535.1 of Allobates femoralis. Classification (NCBI taxonomy): domain Eukaryota; kingdom Metazoa; phylum Chordata; class Amphibia; order Anura; family Aromobatidae; genus Allobates; species Allobates femoralis. The sequence goes on along the minus strand of JARQOC010000008.1, from coordinate 138,010,129 downwards.
TGCTCCTTGCTCCAAATGGCCACGCCCCCTGGAGTCATGGCCAGGCCCCCTGCAGTGAGACCCAGGGCCCCTTAATTATTAAGAGTAATAACCCCCTAACGGCAGCCGTGGCATCGTATGCATATCACAGGACTTCGCGCTGCATGCGCGAGTTTTTCTCTATGGCAGCTAGTCTGGGATTAGCTGCCGCAGAGCCAACTCGCGCATGCGCAGCGCGAAGTCCTATGATATGGATATGACGCGAATAGCTTCATAAAGCCTATACTGCCCATGGAGGGAGGCAAGGGAGCTCACAATACATTAGTACGCCAATCTGGGCATGAATAATTGATCTGCAGGCAGTGCTGAGAAGCCACAGGGAACACCCTGTGTGACTTCTCAAGCACTGAGAAGCCGCAGAAAGGAAGGTAATAAAAGCACTTTTGGATACTTTACATATACCATTTTTTTACACAAAGGGATGCCTATAATGCATTCCTGGAGGTGCAGGGATAGGTATAAATGGTCTGGGGCTGATTTTTAGGGGTCAAGTTCCCTTTAATATCGTGTATTGCCCCCTCTAACATCAATGACAGCTTGAAGTCTTTTGCGGTAGTTGTGGATGAGGCTCTTTATTTTCTCAGATGGTAAAGCTGCCCATTCTTCTTGGCAAAAAGCCTCCAGTTCCTGTAAATTCTTTCATATGCTCTATGAGAAAGGTCAAGAAAGCAAAAAATCTGCTAAGGTATGTACACTTTTGAGCACAACTGTAGATAGATAGATACATAAATAGACATACAAACAGATATACAACAGATACTGAATGCTTCCTGTGTCCAGGATTACAACTAGTTCTCTGCTGAGCAGGGGTAGGCTGGCCCAGGGGGCAGATGCCTCCCAGGCCAGTGGTCAAGCAGCAGTTTTGGACTTGCCAGTCCATCTGTCATGTTGGTCTGGGAGGCCGCTTTGCCCCTGAATCTCACTGTTCATGGTTCACTGCTGGGCGCTTGCCCCTAGAGGCCGAAATTTGCCAGTCAGCCTCTGCAGCTGAGTGACATATTTGACCATTTCTATGGTTTAATATTATATTAGCGACTTGTTATGGACCCTTTTGATGCCTTCTTTTCTTTGAACACCGCTCGCTTTTGCTTGGCTTAGGTTAGTCTGTATTTCATTCGGCTTTTACGATCTTATTAATGTGCTTGGATAGATTTTTGTCCGCAATAAACCTCGTGCCAGCTCATCTTTGTAGACCTTGAGAGCAGTTGTTTTAGGATCAAAGAAAAGTGATGACTGATCTTCTTTAAACCAGGAGCCAAGATAGTAGACTCTATCCAATGTATGGCAAGTGGGGGAAAAACAATCTAAATAGGAAGTAAATTCCTGATGACTTTCTATAGTTAAATACAGAGTTATAAAACAATATAATAAAATATAGCTAATAAATTGTAAATCATTTATTGTACATTAAACCTACAGTAGTTGCAATTCTTAAAGTTATTTTAAGAGGATCCCAGGGATTACATTTACAACAGGCACAGCATTGCTTCATAGTATTGATCACATTTACTAGTCCAGTAAATCTAGCATTGTGGTACAGTATCAAACACCCTGTTATTTGCTCACATAGGTCTCCTCTTGGTATATCCAGAACTTTTTGGTTAAAAGCATAATTATATTGTTATTTATAATATAACCTACATCTTGTAGTGCTGCTGTTACAATTTGGTAAGTGGTTTTCCCTATTTTTTTAATGGATTTTCTTTCTCTTTAGGGTGAGGTCCAGCTCAGTCTGCGATGCCTATTGGCCCCGATACACCAGGTCACATCGCCGGCGATAACATAGGCGACATAGGGGCGTAGCCTATCGGCGGCGACATCGCCCCTACGTCGCCTCATGTCGGGGTGATGTCGCCGGGCGGTCGCCTGGTTCCAGAGCAGTGCTCTGAAACCAGGCAACCATCATGGGGCGATGTGTACACATCGCCCCATGTAACCGACCGCCGGCGACCTGTCAGGCAATGGAAGCCATAGGCTCCCATTGTCCTGCATCCATCGCCGCTGGGGTTTTCAGACACCCCGGCGGCGATGCCGCCTGACAGCTCGCCAGCGCGGGGCTGGAGATGTCGCCCCATGTAAATGGGGGACAGCGATGCTGGCGGGCCGCCAAAAACGTGCGCGCACCCCCCAGTCGCCACCGACATCTCCAGCCCCGTCGCCAGGTGTGACGGGCCCTATGGGACAGGTTTCGGTATTTTTATCATCCACCGAAAGGAAAGAATGTGCAAACGTGCAAAAAGTGTCTCCCCAGAGGGTGCCAATGGTGATAGTCACTGTTGCTGCCTCACAAAGTTCATCCAATGACATTGTCCACCGAAGGAGAGTGTGTAGAGACAAGATCTTGCAGGTCTGGTACTTGTAATGGGTTTAGCGAAAACTATGTACCAGCAGTTCACTTGATGTACATTGATCCTATAGTGGGCAGTGAAGATTGAGCGTAGAGGGTAGTCTGGATTCTTTGGATTCAGTTGATTTTGCACCTCCATTTTGGCATGTGCATGAACTGCTTAGATAGGTTTGCTGTATAGAGTAAACTGATTGCAATGTTAAAGAATAGTGCCTCTCTGTATGAGGTGACTGTTCTTCATATGTTGGCCAGATGGCTGCCATTTCTCTGGACCATTCTGATGGATTGCAAGCTTCTTAGTAAAGATAAATAGTTGGGACAATGGACTTATGTCGTCCTATTTCTGGTGCACAACATTCTCAACACATTCAACTGGCATTACACATAGATGGTTCCCCATCTTGGTTGTTATGATCTGAGAGGTCACAGTAGCCAATTTCATCCCAGTAACACATTGATTATTTCACAAATCGACAATGTTTAGCTCCACACATTTCTTTTAAAGGGAATCTATCACCACATTTTACCTATCTATATAATATGGGGGGTACAAGTTATGGATTGCTGAAAATAATCATACCTGTGTGCCTAATATCAGATGTCTTTTAGAGAAATCTTATACCGCTTTATATAAATGAGTCATTCCAGGCTATGGGGCGAATGCTGCCTGGAAGATCACTGCCTCTAGACAACTAACTGACACAAACACAGGAGAAATGAAATGTAACTTCTTAGGCCCCTTTCACATCACAATATTTGTGCATCCATAGCTATCCTTTGTAAAACGGATAGCCACTGATCCGGTTTAGCCCCCATATATCTCTATGGGCATGGATGGGCACAGATTGGTGCTTAAGAGCCACCCTTGTCTGCAGGGATCTGATTGTGTCCCCTGTTTTCACGTCCCCAAAATTGGAGGATCACAGATCTTTAAGGTCCTGGCAGCATCCGGACATCTTCTCGGTTCCCAGACAGCCGGCAGAGAGGTTTTTTTTTTTTTTTTTTAAATATATGTTTTCTCTTTTATTTTGCTTTCCCCATGTAAGTAGATACATTGAGAAAGCAAAACTTCAGCCCCGACATGTCACATAGGGAGAGGAACGCAGGATTCTTCCTCCCCCTTGTGACATCACAGCCTCGACACCACTGGGCTCCTCCCAGCTCTTTCTGTGCCCGGATCATAATCATGGATTTGGACACAAAAATGGCATCCGGAGTTGCTGAACCGGTGCTGTCAGTTCCTGTCCGTGTGGTCCTGCAAAAAACAGGATCCACACGGACAGGGAAAAAATTGTGATGTGAAAGGGGCCTTACAAACACTTTTTTGCAGCTCTGCTGTATTGTAACACTGTTGAAGCTCTGAACTGAAGCTGAGAGGAACCTGCAGATGTCTCAGCTATAATAAGACACAGCTCTGCAGGTCTGAGATCAGAGGAGCAGAGAGTGGCCATCACACATCACACTGGGAACTCCTTCTATTTACAATAAGCCCTGGAGACGGAGTTATCTTCCAGGCAGCATCCTCCCCATAGCCTGGAAGAGGTACAGTGTTGTCCAAAAGTATTGACACCCCTGCAATTCTGTCAGATAATCCTCAGTTTCTTCCTGAAAATGATTGCAATCACAAATTCTTCGGTATTATTGTCTTCATTTAATTTGTCTTCAATGAAAAAAACACAAAAAGAATCGTCCTAAAGCCAAATTGGATATAATTCCACACTAAACATAAAAAGGGGGTGGACAAAAGTATTGGCACTTTTAAAAAAATCATGTGATGCTTCTCTAATTTGTGTAATTAACAGCACCTGTAACTTATCTGTGGCACCTAACAGGTGTTGGCAATAACTAAATCACACTTGCAGCCAGTTGACATGGATTAAAGTTAACTCAACCTCTGTCCTGTGTCCTTGTGTGTACCACATTGAGCATGGAGAAAAGAAAGAAGACCAAAAAACTGTCTGAGGACTTGAGAAACCAAATTGTGAGAAAGCATGAGCAATCTCAAGGCTACAAGTCCATCTCCAAAGACCTGAATGTTCCTGTGTCTACCATGCGCAGTGTCATCAAGACTCTTAGACTGTGAGCCCTCGTGGACAGGGTCCCTGCCCTTCCTGTACCTGTACGTCCTGATCACCTAGATTTAGTGTACTTGTTCTTGTCTCCCTCATCCTCATGTAAAGTGCCATGGAACCTAATGGCGCTATATAAATAAATAATAATAATAATAATAATAAGTTCAAGCTGCCCTGCAGTCCGAGGCTACAACAGTGTCAACCCGTACTATCTGTCGGCGACTGAATGAAAAGGGATTGTATGGTAGGAGACACAGGAAGACCCCACTTCTTACCCCGAGACATAAAAAAGCCAGGCTGGAGTTAGCCAAAACTTACCTGAGAAAGCCTAAAACGTTTTGGAAGAATGTTCTCTCTTTTTGGGCAAAGGCATCAACATAGAGTTTACAGGAGAAAAAAAGAGGCATTCAAAGAAAAGAACACGGTCCCTACAGTCAAACATGGCGGAGGTTCCCTGATGTTTTGGGGTTGCTTTGCTGCCTCTGGCACTGGACTGCTTGACTGTGTGCATGGCATTATGAAGTCTGAGGACTACCAACAAATTCTGCAGCATAATGTAGGTCCCAGTGTGAGAAAGCTGGGTCTCCCTCAGAGGTCATGGGTCATCCAGCAGGACAATGACCCAAAACACACTTCAAAAAGCACTAGAAAATGGTTTGAGAGAAAGCACTGGAGACTTCTAAGGTGGCCAGCAATGAGTCCAGACCTGAATCCCATAGAACATAGAAGTGGAGAGATCTAAAAATGGCAGTTTGGAGAAGGCACCCTTCAAATATCAGGGACCTGGAGCAGTTTGCCAAAGAAGAATGGTCTAAAATTCCAGCAGAGCATTGTAAGAAACTCATTGATGGTTACCGGAAGCGGTTGATCGCAGTTATTTTTGCTAAAGGTTGTGCAACCAAGTATTAGGTTGAGGGTGCCAATACTTTTGTCCGGCCCATTTTTGGAGTTTTGTGTAAAATGATCAATGTTTTGCTTTTTGCTTCATTCTCTTTTGTGTATTTTCATTGAAGACAAATTAAATGAAGATAATAATACCAAAGAATTAGTGATTGCAATCATTTTCAGGAAGAAACTGAGTATTATCTGACAGAATTGCAGGGGTGTCAATACTTTTGGCCAACACTGTAATTTACATAAAGTGATAAAAGATGATTTATCCCCAACAATACATCTGCTATGAGACATACAGGGAGGCCTTTTTTCAGCATTCTATACCCTGTATGCTTATATTATTAGTTTGATAGGGCAAATGTGGTGACAGATTTCCTTTAAGATCTGCTTTTCAACTTATAAAACCTGACTTTGACTTTTAGCATGAGCTACGAATGTATTATTCATTTGTTGGGATAAGCCAATATTTCTTTTACCTCAATCCCTTTTACAAACACTAGTGACTCGGGTATATGTCCCCTTCAGCTAATCATAGCATGATGTTTTGAATGGATTGACCAGTTTGGAGTTTCTGTGTTTGTTCGCTGTGACCTTGGACACGTCATCCTTTTTTTGCCATGTGCGCGGCGGCTCTATAAATAGATGGTAATGGATTCAATGTACCTGCATTGTTCTAGAATGCAGAGCTCAGTGTGCCCAGCCTGACACCATCTGAAAGAAATGGAAATAAAAGCCAAAGCAAGTAGATCAGTGAGACAGAGAGGATGTGCTGGTTAGCCTGGATTTAATACTGATAGAGAAGTAGGATTTGTGTCTGTCCTGTGCACATTCTGCTGGTCTGGCAAGTGTATTTATTGAGCCTGTGCCCAGGACAAGGTGACTGTGGAGAAATATTTCTTCAGCTTCTAATGAATTCAATTACTTCTTACTCTGCTTCATTTACTTTACTCTTATAAGAGCTTCAACCTTTTGTTTAGTAATAATTTTAAAGGAGAACTCTGCCCGCAATCATTGTGCACATCAACTATTGTTTTGGCGGTCCCCTGCCTCTTGTGAAGGGGTCCGGTGGAGAAAACAGTGGTCACATATATATGCCTCTACCCACATGAACATAGATTTTGGGGACTTTGGTTTCAAAGGTATTGTAAACCTGCGGCCGGTGGGACTTCCCCTTGGGGTGCAGGGGAATTGGGTCCAATCCGGCCACTGGCATCCTCATGTGCTGCGCAGGCATACTTACCGAGCGCTCCCACGATGTCCTTTCCCGCCGCAGTAGCTCCTCGGCGTCTCTTCCTCGTCTCTTCACTTCCTGGTTGTGGGGGGAACACACATAGGGCGCCGCTCACAGTAGATTTATAGGGCCAGTACACCCATTTCTGACATCACCTCTCAGCCAATCGCTGAGAGACTGGAGGGTACTTAAGACCTTCACTTCCTAAGGGAGAGCCTGGGCAACCTCATTCTTTGTGTAGTTGCCAGCTCAGGTCCCTAAGCAGCGCATGCAGTTTACTTGCATATTCTGACGTTCTAAGGTGCCTTACCTTTGCTTTAAGTGCTGGACTCCTCCTCCTGCCTACCTCACCCCCTGATCCCTGGCAGCTTCTTGGATCCCTCCTGCAACACTGAGACCCTTCGTTGCTTCCCTCCCGATTCCTTGTTTCCTTGCCCCGATCCACCTGGTATATCTACCTCCTTGGGTCAGACCCACAGGTTTGCTGGTTAATTGGATCCTCCTTGGCTGTACCGGGACAATCCCTGTATTAGGAGTCCCGCTCCTTGGTGCTCCCTTGGGGTAACCTCGGCGTTCTGGGCTTGTGGACTTCTCTTGGGGGTTTATTCTTATGTTATTGTTTAATAAACTTCATCTGATGTTCTTGTTCGGCTTGCTTCTGGTATCAGCTTCCATGGTCTAATGGGCTCACTATTCAGCTCCGCCTGTGGTGGCGTGGCAGGTATAAAGAGCTTAACATTCATTTCACAATTAAGATTAGAGTTTTCTTAGTTTGTTTTTTACTTTTATAGCATCATCTTATTCCACAGCAATTTACAGATATCATTATCACTGTCCCCATTGGAGCTCACAATCTACCTTCCCTATCAATATGTCTTTGGAGTGTGGGAGGAAACCAGACAAACACGGGGAGAACATACAAACTCCTGGCAATCCAGGCTGAGCATACAGAATAAAAGTTTAGCTATAGTCATTAGAGGTATGCAAAAATATAGAAGTTATAAAATTTACCACATTAAAGCTTCATAATGCACATGAAATGAAGAAATGCATGTATGGGTTTATAAACTCGCTGTGGAATATCTAAACAGAACCCACCCTACCTGGTATCTATGGCTGAATAGTTAGATTTGTAACTCAGTCGTGTGCCTTTTGAATAAGGGAATCTTGAAAGGGGTACAGGATAATGATACTGACACTGGGGGTACAGGATAATGACACTGACACTGGGGGTACAGGATAATGATACTGACACTGGGGGTACAGGATAATGATACTGACACTGGGGGTACAGGATAATGATACTGACACTGGGGGTACAGGATAATGATACTGACACTGGGGGTACAGGATAATGATACTGACACTGGGGGTACAGGATAATGACACTGGGGGTACAGGATAATGATACTGACACTGGGGGTACAGGATAATGACACTGGGGGTACAGGATAATGATACTGACACTGGGGGTACAGGATACTGACACTGGGGGTACAGGATAATGATACTGACACTGGGGGTACAGGATAATGATACTGACACTGGGGGTACAGGATAATGATACTGACACTGGGGGTACAGGATAATGATACTGACACTGCGGGTACAGGATAATGACACTGACACTGGGGGTACAGGATAATGACACTGACACTGGGGGTACAGGATAATGAGGATAATGACACTGAGGGTACAGGATAATAACACTGACACTGGGGGTACAGGATAATGACACTGACATTGGGGGTACAGGATAATGACACTGACACTGGGGGTACAGGTTAATGACACTGGGGGTACAGGATAATAATGTGGCACCCTGGCACCTGTTGGGCACCACAGAAATCCTTAGGTACAAATGGAGTAAGTAACAGCACAGCAAAACCCACAACACAAACAACACTTAGAACACCTGGTTTCACCCCGAGCCTCTAGGGGGAGCTACACTGGTGACTTTGAGCCAGTTCCCCCTATAAATAGAGTCTTGGAGGGAAAAACTTCAGAGTGTGGTAGACGCTACAAGAGCTGCCAGCCTGTGTGAAACCTCCACCCTATGAGGAACACACTAGGCCCAACCAGCCTGTTAGCCAGTGGGAGTCCCTGCAATTGGGACAAGAGGAAGAAGGAGATCACCTCTCAGGAGCACAGAGTTATTCCGACTCTCTCCTTAACAACCGGTTACTGGAACCGAAGCTGTGAGAGCGACCAAGCCATCACAGAAGAACCAGCATACTTCACAGGGAGTCTAGCCCCCTGTTCACCTGTCGCACCTACCAGCGAGAGCCCAGGGAAGGAGGTAGAATTATCATCACCCTTTTACAGTGCCCTCAGTGCTGACAACCAGGTGAAATCCGTTCTATTGAACAAACTGCCCGGTCCGGAAGGATTCCACATCCACCCGACCTTAGCACCAGAACTAGAGAAAGGAAGCCTAACACTGCTTGCTGTGAAACTCCATAAGTGCCAACTTCACTATCCCGGTCCGAGTGTACCTGACTACCATCCAGTAAAGGTACCGAAAAGAGACTTTGTGTGGTTGTCCATTATTCCTGGATTCAGCGCGCAGCATCCCGCAGCTGCCTCACAACATCTTGCGCAGCTCCCAGCTCCGGGGATTCCCGCTCATCCTGTGGGGAGCGTTCCATCTCGCTGTATAACATCCCCCGGAGACCTGAACAGCGCTGGTAAAGTTACCAGAACACCCGCAGGTGGCGTCACGAAGACAAATCACCCCTACTGTTCCGCCATTCCCCTATTGATCTGGACCACCGGGCCTACACTACCGCAGGCGCGGTTCCGTGACAGAGGAGAAGCAACGCCCGCTACGTGTACCCCCGGCTACGGTGAGTCAATAACACTGACACTGGGGGTACAGTATAATGACACTGACACTGGGGGTACAGGATAATGACACTGGGGGTACAGGATAATGATAATGACACTGGGGGTACAGGATAACGACACTGACACTCGGGGTACAGAATAATAACACTGACACTCTCACGCTAGGGGTACAGGATAATGACACTGGGGGTACAGGATAACAATACTGACACTCGGGGTACAGAATAATAACACTGACACTCTCACACTAGGGGTACAGGATAATGACACCGACACTGGGGGTACAGGATAATGACACTGACACTGGGGGTACAGGATAATGACACTGACAATGGGGGTACAGGATAATGATACTGACTCTGGGAATACAGGATAATGACACTGACACTGGAGGTACAGGATAATGACACTGGGGGTACAGGATAATGACCCTGATACTGTGGGTACAGGATAACTACACTGACACTTGGGGTACAGAATAATAACACTGACACTCTCACACTAGGGGTACAGGATAATGATGCTTAAACTGGGGATACATGATAATGACACTGACACTTGGGGTACAGGAAAATGGCACTGACACTGGGGGTACAGGATAATGACACTGACACTTGGGTAAAGGACAAAGACACTGACACTGGGGTTACAGGATTACGCCAACACTTTGGGGTATAATACCGCTAATAGTCAGGATATAATAGATCCATGCATACTATGTATACTGCACCCTGTACTATACTACACTATACTCTATATAGTACTACACAAGTACTATATACAGGGTACAGTATATACAAAGTGCAGTATACTCAAGTACTATATATAGGGTGCAGTATATACACTGTATACTGCACTCTGTATATACTGCACCCACTATATAGTACTTATGTATACTGCACTCTGTATATACTGTACCCTGCATATAGTACCTGTGTATACTGCACTCTATATATACTGTACCCTGTATATAGTACCTGTGTATACTGCACCCTGTATATAGTACCTGCGAATAGTACACAGGTACTATATACAGGGTGCAGTAATACAGCGTGCATTATACATAGGTACTGTATACAGGGGGCAGTATACACAGGTACTATATAAGATACAGTTTATACAGGGTGCAGTATATACAAGTACTATATGCAGGGTGCAATATATACAGGTACTATATATACGATACAGTATATACAGGGTGCAGTTTATACAAGTACTATATATAGAGTGCAGTATATACAGGTACTATATATAGGGTGGAGTATATACAAGTACTATATACAGGGGGCAGTATACACAGTGTATACTGCACCCTGTATATACTGCACCCTGTATATAGTACATATGTATATTTCACTCTTTATATACTGTGCACTGAATATAGTACCTGTGCATACTGCACCCTGTATATAGTAACTGCATATAATATACAGGGTACAGTATGTACAGGGTGCAGTATGCACAATTCTTATATTGATCTATTGTCAATAGATCAATATACCATGAGAGAATTTGATGAATAAATCATGACTGAGCAATACTGAGAATCAGATTGCCACTTACAACAGCAGCATCATGTGCAGGATATGGATGTAGACACAGCAGACACTGGCAAGGAGTGGGACTCAGTCTGGCCTACTCTCTCAATCTAATGGCGTCTGCCAGCCTCGCACGCTGGAATAGCGCCACCTGACTGCCTTCAGTGTGCTCCGCTCCGGCAGGTTCAGATAGAGGCGTGCTTACGTAGCACGCTGTACATGACACGCCTCTGACCCCTGTCTGAACCCCAGGTTATCCAATCCCAGCACGCCCCCGGGTGCCATAACAACGCTGCCTGCCTCCCTATCAGCTGCTCCGCCTCCTGTAAGTCCCCCTGTCTGGTGTGTGTGGCCATTCTCCCGAACTACCGCAGGCCGCAGCCAGGTGATGATTTCACTTTCACTAGTAGTAATGTACTAACCATACAGTACATGCTGCGGGCGGGCAGCCCTGAACTGTCACTAAGTAACCGGCCTGGGGGGCAATGCATCTCTGCCACCCGGCCCAGCCTGCCACTATTGTCATTTATCATCTGGGATTTAAAAAAATAGAAAAATAAAATCAAGTTTTAACCGCTTAAGGACCATTGAGGAGTCTGGTGCTGGATTTCTTGATATCTCCTCGCTTTTAAAAAAGGGACAGTATTAGGCGTTCTTACAACTATGCAGCTGCGAGTCTACAGAAGAAGCAATGGTTTTGTCCATTCCAAGCGAAACAGGGAAGGTAGGCTTGTTCCTGGGAGATGCAGCAATTTAACCTGCCAAGCTTGCACAGTTCTCTTTGTGGCAGATGGAACTTTTCTCAAATACCTGTACATAATACTGCAAATAGAAGAATGTTTTTATATTGTGCATATCTGGGCTTATGAATGGCATATTTTTGGTTTTAATTGTTATCTTGAGAGCTTTTATTTGCATTTATATAAAAGCAGATTTTCTTCTAAACCTGACGAAGGCGCAACCTTTGTGCTAAAAATGCAGGGGCGGACCTATCATGGTGCAGCTGGAGCAGCTGCACCAGGGCCCCGAGCGGCTAAGGGGCCCCTCAAGCCTGCAGGGGGGCCCCAGCCGACCCCCATGACCCTGTGCCAGTGTGGCAGAGGAGAGGGGGTTAACCGAGGGAAGCATCCTGCTTCCCCTGGCTGAGCCCGCCCCTCCTCTCCTCTGCCGCCCCGGCTCCTAGCGCAGCTCCTAGCGTGGCTCCCAGCACGGCTCGCAGGATGCAGGTAGGAGAAGGCGCACACAGCCCCGCTCACCGCCGTTGTCTGGCAGCACCCACCCATAAGCCCCCCCAACAGTCCTCGCCGTCCGTCCGATAGCACCGCCCCCCGTTCCTCACCTTCATCAGCTGCTGCACCAGGGCCCCCGGGATGCAAGGTCCGCCACTGTGAAAATGCATTGTTCCAATATTTCTGAAAAAGAAAACCATTTGTATGGGAATAATCCTTGAATGTTCTGCACCAAGCACACAGATGGAATATCGGTTTAATGTCTGTGTAAGCAGCGGAACCAGACACAGGTTGGGAAGGATTGGCACCATTAAACCACTTCATCTTGCCAGAGTCTTGCCCCTTAACTTCTTTGTGAATAAACATAATTCACTGGATTGAACAAGTTCTGTGGCTGGACAGGAGATGTGCAACTTTATTTGATTTATATCTTAAATTTCAACACATAAGAACCATAACTTCTAAAGAATCCTGGCAGTGACGCAGTAAGCTGGCACTGGGCATCCGTGGGCAAGACTGCCTTCAGTTACACCACCTTTCCATCATTTTACATCTCGCTGTCTGCCAGCTGTGATTTCTATATTACAGAAAGATAACATACCCAACAGAAACTAGAAGAATCTCAGAAGAGTAGAGCAGAAGTGCGTGGAGGATGGCATCCTCAAAACGATGGAGGTGTTTTACGGTAATCATAATACACATGGATATATTACAACTAAACAGTTGTAAAATATATAGTATTAGAAGGGGGAAAAAGAATAATCCAACCAGAAATGAGGGCTTATTTAAGAAGTGATGGGGAAAAAAGTGAAAAAAAAAATTGTGTTACAAATCCATTATACCAAGACCCTTTCAAGATCCTCAGCTAAGAGATTGGGTCAGTTGGGTCATCTAGCTTTATTAAAGGGTATCTGTCAGCAGGTTTTTGCTACCTCATCTGACAGCAACATAATGTAGGCAAAGAAACCCTGAGCAGAGCTGGGAGAGGTGCCACGGCCCACATCAGTCTCTCAATTGAGACTCTGCATTGGCAGTGAGATGTCAATCACAGCAGGGGCATGTTGGACTGCCATGCACTTGACAATGTAGTCATGTAATAGTAATCACCAGGTGGTAAAGCCTTTAGTTTAAGTAAATAATAGCACATAGCCTAATAAGAGAAACAGTTGATTCTTGTTTTTTAACCCTTACAGCATGCTCTCCTCAGCTTACATAGCAAAAATTTGCTGACAGATTCTCTTTAATAAAAAAGGCCCTTTTGTAATATACTGTAGGATTACTCAGGGATCTATTAGCAATTGGGAGCACAGACACACACTGGAAACAAATTTAAAGTGAACAAGTCTTGAAATTTAACACTTGTGGTAGATATGTTGTGAAGTGCAGCAAGTGAACAAGTTCATCAAACAAAAATAACTGAAAGTCTTTAGGAAGTGTACTGGCACAAAAATATAAACAAGGCTAGGGTCACACTAGCGTCAGCCTTTAGGCTGATGAATCCGTTTAAAACTTAGAATTCTGCAGCCTGAGCGCATAGCGTTAACGTGGTGTAAATGCTGCGTATTTACCCAGCAAAGTCTATGGGATTTTTAAAGTCCTGTCCACATGGTGTGATTTTTACCACAGTGGATCTGCTGCATATTTTATTGTGGAAAAATCTGCAGCATGTCAATTCTTGCTGTGGATTTTACCGCGTATTTCGCCCATAGACCTTCATGTTAACTCAAAATAAACAGCAGATACGCAGCAGTGTTCGCACTCAGCATATTTATTGCTTATTTTGTGCCTAATTTGCTGTATAATCTGCTGGAGGTGATGGTGTTGAAGGAGGGGAGCAAGATATGACTTTTTTTTGGAGGGGGGGGCAAAGTATCCAAGGTACGTTAAAACAGTCACAACACTTTTTAAACTCCGCATCAAATCTGCACCAAAAATGCATCCACAGGGATGTGGGTGCGTATTTCTGCCAGTATATGCAGATTTTGGAAGCCCAAAATCCGCAGCACAAACTCAGGGTGCGAACACACTCTTATAGCAATAAACTCCCAGAGGGCTGGGAATGGAAGTCCACAGAGATACAAGTACAGAACTGAATTATACAGAACAGCAGAAGAATGTCCCAAAAGTTCCAAATGTCCAGATCACTGCATCTGCACAATAAATAACTATAAATGATAGCAGGGTACACTGGGGTTATGTGTGACAGGACTAGAGAGTTTGAGAACACAGCACAGGCAGCAAGAGCAGATGAGAAGCTGGAGACAGGAGAGATTGCTGGAATCCAATTGCAGTTGCTGGAAAAGCCAAAGCCGATCAGCACAGAGTAGAGCAGATTGGTAGAGCAGGTAGACAGATATTTTCACTGAATACTCAAGAATGGCTAGATGGTAGGCTGAGGTTTATAAAGGCAGAGAGGAGGATCACATGAAGTAGCAGAGGCCATCTTGAAATGGGGCAAGACACACAGAATGTCAATGAAAGATCAAAAGTCCTAATACCTTCTCTGATTCAGTCTTACAATAACCATTTAGTGTTGACTTTATTAGCAGAATGGTAAAACCCAGTTGTCCATTCATATGGAGGAATAACAAAGGAACAACATTTACTTAAAAAAGGGGTTACAGAATTGTTCTTTTTATGGACAATCTAATATAATAAGCTTCTAAAAACACATGCAACATTCATTTTACTTGTGAGATTTTCACACCAACAATCAACTATTGGATAACACAAGTCAATATTCATTTTTGCTGCAAATGTGACCCCCTCTTTTATGGAACCGGTCCTGACCACATAATGAAATCCTGAGCTGCAGAGAGTCAATCTGATGTGGCTCCCTCTGTCTCATATAGATTTGATTAAACAAGTCAGCATACGTTTCTCATCTAAACATCGCTTAAAATGCTGAAATAATATAAATGTTATTGGACGCGATTGCCAAACATTGCAACAGATGGCAGATAGAATTGATTATTTTTGCAGTTTATTTTTCGTTATAGTTAATGGTTAGACACAAGAAGTCCCCAAACACCCAGCCAGACAGAGAACACTGTACAACTGCTGCAAAACATAAAGTTGGGTAGGTTTAGTAGATTTTATGAGCTATGATATGTCAAGGAATCCTAGTCTAATCTGTAATGGAGGCCATCTACGTTTTTTTGCTTCTGATGTGAACATTGTAAAAGCTCATGAGGAAATCAGATACCAAACATATAACTGCATCATAAGAGAAATGTCACAGTGCAATGAATGTGGCTTCTCTGTTAAATCTTTTTTTCCCCAAATGAGCTGTAAACAGTGAATCATTCATGGCTTTTAG
This sequence comes from Allobates femoralis, assembly GCA_033576535.1. NCBI lineage: Eukaryota > Metazoa > Chordata > Amphibia > Anura > Aromobatidae > Allobates > Allobates femoralis. The sequence continues at coordinate 137,994,613 of JARQOC010000008.1, read as the reverse complement.
AAACTTCTGCAATTATGCATACAAATGAATGCTGAGAAAAGCGGTAGTGATAACCAGACAGATGCCTGGCTCCATCCTTATGTTCCTAATGTGTTAGATGATATTAGCACCCTACTCATCCTGTGTTGAGAGTGTCCAATGTGCAATGATGTAGGCAAGACATTATTTGCTATATTTCGAGGCATAAAACTTGTGGCTCCTATACACACCAGCATATGGACGCCTATCTTTGCAAATGTTATGGCATGTGCTTGCATTGTCTTTTAGACATCGATGTACCCACATTATTTGTGAAGCAGAATACACCAGCATTTTGGAAACCAAGCAGATAAGGAAAGGAAATCCAGCACTCCTGTAGTGGGACTAGCTCCAGACGTCTTTGGAATCAAGGTGACCACTTGGAAAAGTCATCAATATAATCCAAAAGTCAAAAGAAGGCAAAAGTGGACCTCTCCATCCATAAAAAAGGAGACTTTGTTGGGAAAAACATTTAAAACATGTTGGAGGAAGCATAGCGAAAAGACGACAGTTAAAACATGCATAATGCAAAATGGCCAACGTCTCATTTCATCATGTTTTAAGTGTTTTTCCCAAGAAAGTCTTCTTTTTTATGGATGGAGAGTGCCTTCTTCTCACTATATGCCTGAAGTGTCTTTTTGGATGTTTTTTTTGAGGCAATATGGGCACCAGTATTTTCTTTCTTTAATCCCACTTATCACATAGTGTCTACATCCAAGCGGAAACCACCAGATAAACAGACCGGTCACTTCGTTTAGCCGCCTCGTGGTTTAGGATGTCTGGAATGTTTAAAATTAGGGAGAATATAGTTAACATGTGCACAGAAAGTGATTTAGGACAGTTGCAGGTGGAATACACGCCCTAAAGATGTCATGTG